>VUQG01022526.1:37429-60346 GCA_015106755.1 Etia nguti | reverse complement strand
AAACAGTACATTTGCATAATGACTGAAACCAGCCCACTGAAGGAACAATGGGCTGGGAGGTCACCTTCATTATAATTATGCAAATTCTCATGACCATTGATCAACAACCACTGATCAAGGCCCACTGATCAAAGACCACTGATCAATGGCCATGAGTACCATTCACAGAGAGTTGGGGAATGGCTGCAATCACAGCATTGTAAGATGGTGAAAGATGTACCCTTAGGCCCCCTCCTCGATTCAGAGATGGTCTTTCCCTTTTCACGTAAATGGCCTCCTTCACTCCGCGCTCAAACCAGCGTTCCTCCCTGTCCAGGATGTGTACATCCTCATCTTTGAAAGAGTGTCCACTGGCCTGTAGGTGTAAATAGACTGCAGAGTCCTGGCCTGACGAGGTAGCTCTTCTGTGTTGTGCCATCCGCTTTGCCAGAGGTTGCTTGGTTTCCCCGATGTATAAATCCTGGCAATCCTCCTGGCACTTAACAGCGTACACTATGTTACTCTGTTTGTGTCGGGGGACCCGAACCTTTGGGCGGACCAATTTTTTGGTCCACCCAAAGGATTTGGGTTTGAAAGCCACAGAGACACAGTGTTTAGAGAAAATGCATCTCAGCTGTTCCGATACTCCTGACACATAAGGGATCACTGAGGGTTTTCCTTTAGGCAGCAGTTGTCCTTGTTCTCTCCTAGAGCTTTCTTTAGGCGGCCTTCATGTAGTGCACCTCTGTGGCACCTCACAGCCCCCTCTAGTGGTAACCCCAGTGCTAAACATATCGTCAGTCCTTTGTTTAATAAATCCATTTAAAGAACATGCAGCAGGCCCAATTACTGAGCTAGCTGCCTGTGAGTAACCTTGTTCTTTAACAAGCTGATTATTCGCCGCAATGATCAACGTGATGATTTCCAAACCTCACTCTCTTGATTTAAGATAAAGGCACAGGAGACTTTGAATGAACGTGATATAATCGGTTGATTCCTCCGCTGGCACTCAAAGTTGAAATTCTGTTGACTTTCGGTGTCCAAGCACAGGATCCGAAATTCAGTTTGACAATACATGACACAACCCTATTTAAAGTGAACAGTAAGCGAGAGCACTGAAGCCAGAAACACATCCGTGTGGATCCTGCCTTCATTTATTTTACTGCAGTTTTATTTAAGGATCAACAGTGCGCCATCCCTCATCATCAGGTCCGTCATGTAAAAGAGGCAGATTTGGTCTGCAGTCTGAGTTTTGTAAGACCGCTTTCCCGCCATAACACATTCATGTGTACAATGCAAAACACTGAAGCCAAGCTTTTTTTATTTCATTCAATATTCTAACATATGTTGTGTTTTTACAGCAAGTCTCTCTCTATATAAGATGCTAAATAATGGTCATCGGTCTCCTCAATTACTAATAATCGGCATTGCTGGTTTAACTGTAGAACAACAAATCAAAATGACAGCATCTTGTGCTCTACAGCAGCGGTCCCCAACCTTTTTTGCGCCACGACCGGTCTATGTCCCACAATATTTTCACGGACCGGCCTTTAAGGTGTTGCGGATAAATACAACAAAATACAACCAGTACCGGTACCAAAAAAAGGAAGATTTATTCATAACACACAGGAAAAAACCCAGGGAAACCGAGTTAATGATAAAAAAGATAACGATGAAAACCGGTAAAAACCCTGAAAACCATAAATTTCACACCCGATTCCTCAACTCTCGCGGCCCGGTACCAAACGACTCACGGACCGCTCCATGGCCCAGGGGTTGGGGACCGCTGCTCTACATTGTCTAACTAACTGTCCCTCTAGGAAAAATTTCCAAAGTTTCCTAGAAGTGAAACTGGAGTGGAAATTATGATTTCTCTTCTCTGGAAATCCAAAAGAGAAAGAAGAGGCATGTAACATAAGCCAGAGTGAAGAACACAATGTTTGGTATGTATTTAGAGAAATAATATCAAGAAGGCATTAGGCCAATGCCAGACTCAAGTGGGTATTAATCAATGAGCAGTGCAGACCAGTAAAAAACTAAAGTACAGTCAGTCACATTTAAATTGTGTCTGCTGGTTCTCTGAGTTCTTTCTATATAAAACTATGTTTTAAATGATTATGATCTGTTGACACAGACAATAAGTAATCAGTCCTCTGAGATAATGCCATGTGCTTCATATAAATTTAGAACATTAACACCATCAGCTGTGCTTATAAAGAATACTCTCTGCCACCACCAGAGAAGTAAGTCAGAGTCTCAGCTCTAAGCTGCACAGATCGCTGCAAGGAGTTCCAAGTGCCAATGCTAGATTTCGATTAGACATTTCCACGCATAGTTTCATTATTTCAGATCAAAATCGTGGTGGAACGAAGGCAGTGACAATGAAGGCCCAACACACAGGAGTTCATGTCAGTAGTGACTTCTCACTCAGTGCTGGGGTGTGAACTCACTTTATCATCACAGACAGAACCCTCAGAAAAACACCAATCATTAGTAATCATGCTAAAACTTAATCTTTCCTTTAAACTCAAAATATTACCTATAATAAAGCCGAAGAGGCTTAGACAAAGTTTAAAGTTCAGCAGATTGTTGAACTCCAAGGACGGTGAGAAAGCTCTGTTGCTCACAAACAACTATTATTAATTTAGCCTGATGTAATCAGTGAAAAATACACATGTGAAATGTCTCCCAGGTTTTTACTCAGCTCTTCACCATACACAGCCATGTCTTTCACAAATGCCCGGTGGAGATACACAAACGTCTCTGCTCCAATTTAAAATCAAATCAACAGACATAAACACCCTCCTTCTGTTTTCGCTCTTTTAAAGATGATGGATGAAGCTGGTCACCACACACTTTTATTTCATATAGGGCAAAAATTTGAGGGAGATTTTATTATGAATCTCACAGAACAATATAAACTTAATGAATTAATGGGGCACTGAACTAAATATATACTTGATTTGTGACCTATACATCATGTTTGGAGGACAGAGCAAGAAGAGCTGTAAGAGCATCTCCCCCTAGTTTGACAACCCTAGAAAGCCTTTTATCCACAAGTCTCGTGGCAGAATGCATCCCAGGACAACACAAACAGCAGTTTATAGACCTGAAAAGTGCAGATAAGTTATAACAGCATAGATAGTACAACGAATACATGTGCTTGCCACTGCTTTTTTTCCTTCCTGTGATGCACTTGTCAGATGGATTGCACTGCCCTGCAAATTCAAAAGCATTAACAGGACAGCTGATGAAAACCACCATTACATTAGGATTACCGGTACAGGGCCCCCTGTTAGGTGAGGCAGGAGAAGAGCAGCGTGTTTGTGAATCCTGAAACCACAAAATGGAAACTTATCCACCTCAACTGTCATTCAAAAGCTAGACGACTGCCAACTTCCAATAATGCACTTGGGAATTCACTCTGGGAAAGCAATAATAAAGAGGGGTGTGGTCTGCTCCTGGCTATAGCCAGAGGGGGACAAAGCTTGCATCACATCTCTGCAGCAGGAAGAGTAATAATAGTAATTTCATTTTCTACAACTCCACCAAATGATATTAAAGTCCTTGTTAACTGTGAAGGAGACGTAAAGTTCACCTGGTTCTATTATAGAGTTTTTGTTAAAATGATGTTCACAGTATGCGAAATGTTTACAGAGGTTGGACAAAATTAAAGACCACTCAAACTGAAATGCCATTCAGCATTGCACAAAGTATAACAAGAATGTTTCTACTTGTTAAGTGATGATGTAACCGCTGTTGCTAAATCAAGCTTCTACTGTGCTGGATGAGGCTCTTACTGTCTCGCTGTCTCTCTTTTAAAATCAGGCTGAGCTCCTCATTTTAGGCCTCTTCTGCCTTTTATTAGCATCATTTAAAAAGAAAACATTTGAACATTTCAGAATAGAATCACTGTTGGACCAACTAACACTCCCGTTGGGGAGCAGGACTTTTTCATAGCAAGTTATCTAAATCACACAATATCAATGACTGAACCTCGTCTGGCAGATGGGGTCATCTCAGACGTTCTGTGTAGAAGTTTGGTCAGTTTCAGTCTTAAATTAATTCCAAGCGTTATAACGGAGCTTTGTGTTCTTTTTTTCTGCAAATAAGTCAGAACATTGTATTTAACCTTTGATGTCAACATAAATCCTCTTTTTATGGAGTGTTAAAGCTACACTGATAATTCTATTGGAGATGAAAGAAACTGGACTGTTTGTAACTCTCAGCAGTGCCTGAGCGTTTGTTTTCTTTTGGGTAATGAAGGTGAAGTTGGACTTGGCTCATGACATCAGACTTAACAAGCAAACACTGAGTTTGTTGGTGGAAGATTTTCTGTTAACTATTTCCTACCTTAAGAAAGATCCAATTATTTATACTCCTAGTTACCCAATTAAGAGTTTTTCCATAACTTCTACATTTATTAAAATATCTAAAGTACGTAATTTCATTCTTTTTTGCAATTACATGTCAGCTTTACAATAACCGATTATCAACAGTTCCATGAAAGGCTAAACTCTCACTGAGGAATGCAACACGTACAGCCACTAACGTCTCAAGTTCAGGTCACACAGGTTTGTTTTCTGTGCCAGAGCTATAGGGACTGCCAATACTCCGATAAAGAGCCGCTAAGTCCCAGCTGAGCCCCTGCCTTTTAAAACAATGATGTTTATCAGATCCAGTTTGTGACGCTGAAGTGCTCACTCCCCACAAGTCTCCATAATTCCTGGAAAGTGCGTTACTAGATGCCCATGCAGCAGTGTTTAGTGATACACACCGCCAAGCACCAGGCATGGTGGCAGAGGGGGGGGGGACTAGTTTGGCATGCAGCGCACAGAAAGTTAACCGCACTTCCTGAAAAATACTGTGACAATCCTTAACTCACGCTTGTTCAGCCACACGTGTGGCCCACATGAAACTGCCCGCAGATAGGACATGAACAACCCAGCAACACGGGAGAAAGGGAGGGATGGATCAGTAGCTCAGCAGGCCTGGAGCGGCTACAGATTTGCTGACACGGTCACACCGGTCCTCCCAGTGGCTTTCACACATCATACACATCTACGTCGGCCTATGCTAGCCTCTAAGGTTGATGATGACGGAGCCTGCAGGCCCCCACAACTCAGAGATTGCTACTGACATTTGTTTAGTGCCTCACATACCAAGATGTCTAGCTAGGTAGAGTTAGCCGATTAAGTAACGCCAGGTGGCCTGCAAGCACGTTACTGTGTCAGATGGCACACATCTGACCAAGTAAACACAATCCGGCTAAGAAGACAGCAACTATGCACGCAGCCAGGAACTAAAATGCCACAACATTCACAAAACTGAGCAAGAAGCTAAGTAAGTGCAAGCTAATTTAGCAGCACACACGGCTAACGGGTTAGCTGTCGCTGAAAGGAGCATTAACGTGCTATTCCCAGTGCTAAGGCCTGTCGCAAATAAACCACAAATACCGACTGTTTAATCCAAAATCCAGATATTTGCAGTACCATTTAACCACACTGGAAGCATCTATCGGAATAACATCAAAGTCACGAACAACCATTTTGGCTTTGTACCGCAGTGACAGCGCACATCAGGGGCCGGGCTAGCTGAGCTAACCCCCATTCAATGATGCCATTTTGCTAACAGGCTAAACGCTACCAGCCGGAGAGCTCCGGTAAGAGCCGGACTGCCGCCAACAGAGCTCCAAACTCGGCTGCCGTCGCTGTGCAGCTCCTTAAAAACCAACTCACCAGGATCCTCTTGAAGAGAGCGTTCTCTTTCGGCGGTAAAGTAACTGTCGGCATGGTTGCAGGTGAGATCAGTTTCCCCCCTCGACCTCAGCACATGTAGCTAAAGTTAGCCCGGGTAGTCGAGACGAGTTGAGTGATGTTTTTTAGCCCTGGCTCGCCCGCTTCGGCCGCTCCGCTCGATTGCTCCGTTTTCTCTTTTCACTCACTTCCTCCTCACATTGACGGAAGCTCCGACAGCTTCCAAAATGGCGGGGAAAGAGCTTTCAGGTGGACTGATGAACAAAATATTTTAGATTAATACAATGAAAGGTGTCGTTTAAGTATCCTTTAATGCATAAGACAGATAAAATTACTTGAGCCATTCTACAGCTTCACGTAAAGAACAGAGAAGAAACCAAATACCGCGGAGCACCTTATTGTAAAGAAATATTAAGAAAGAAAAAGGACACTATAGGAATATAGATAAGACATAAATATTTAAATATATAAACAGAGCTGCCTGTGAGCTGTAGTGCAATGGCCAACAGGTTTGACAGTGGTTCACATGGTTGCAGTATTCAAATATAACAGTTATAAATCCACATTTTTTGTTTTGATTTTGTTTACATGTCTCTGATAGTTATTAAACCGTTGTTTAACATTAACATATTTTAAAGAACACAAGTTACACTGCAAGTTGTGTCCCACACCACATGTGCAACCGTGTTACCAAAACATATTTAGCCTGGAAAAGGAAGCGTGACATGAAGGCTACACCAAAGGTCAGCACTCTTTGATATATTTTGTGTTTTTCCATTCTTGCCCAACTAGATTGAAGGTGTCACTCTAACCAGTGCAACCCTGTTACCCATGTTACCAAAAGAAGACAAATTAAGTTAAGTTTCCCTCCCCTTGTTTCTGTAACTACATTTATCCTTGACTTTCACAGTCACTGAAAATACCTACTGAAATTACCCAAAAAAGCCCCCAAAACCCCACAAAGTACTTTCTAGTACAAGTTTTCCTTTACCTCTTCACACACAGATTCATGCAGGGCTTTTATCTAGACCTAAGCACTTCTACCTAACATTCACACACACATCAAAGGCACCTTGGGGTTCAGAATATTGCCAGAGGAGACTTTGATACACGAAGAGGAGTCAGGGATTGATCCAGTGACCTTACAATATATAGGAGGAGATATATATATCTCCTTCACCACCAGAGCTGCAGCCACCCATAACTGAGATATGTAATGAAAACTTAAATATTTTCCAAATGTTTTGACAACTTGCAAGACAAAAAGTACAACAGAGCTGGGAAATTGGACTAGTATGTTAGCTCTTGGCAAGCCCAAGTCCTTGACTGGTGTTTGTTGTTGTTTTTAGATCAATAAAATCTTTTTTGTGATTTTGGGTTCTGATTTTTGTCTCTTTGAGGATTTAACTCAACTTGTAGAAGGCCATTGCTGAATGGTACACAAAGTGTTGCTTCCTTCCTGTTTTTGCTTTGTTTAAAATTTTCGCCACGTATGATGGTTGGTGTGTCGCATAGTTGATGCTGTAGATCAGGGGTGTCCAACTCCAGGCCTCGAGGGCCGGTGTCCTGCAGGTTTTAGATGTGTCCTTGATCCAACACAGCTGACCTTGAGGCTTGGAGTTGGACACCCCTGCTTTAGATCAAAGGCAAAATTGTGACCAACAAAGCTCTTCCAGAGTTAAATTAATCACATATTGCTATCTGTTCTCTGTATGTTTACCCCACTCTTTTCATCGTTTATAGTCTGCAAAGCCCTCACCTGGCCTATTTTGTTGTTGTATGTACGCCAGGGGTAGGCAACTCCAGGCCTCGAGGGCCGGTGTCCTGCAGGTTTTAGATAACACCCTGGGTCAGCACACCTGAATCAAATGATTAGGTCATTACCAGGCCTCTGGAGAACTACAAGACATGTCAAGGAGGTCATTTAGCCATTTAAATCAGCTGTGTTTGATCAAGGACACATCTAAAACCTGCAGGACTCCGGCCCTCGAGGCCTGGAGTTGGACACCTGTGGTGTGAAGGAACATAAGACTGCGTGTTGGACTGTGTGTTTGTACATTGGGATATGTGCACTTATTAACGCATGTTTTATCCAAACAAGTTGTAACTGTCTGTTTTAAAAAAAGTGCAATACAAATAAACTCATCCATATTTTTTTTTTAGGTCTGAAGTTGTTTTTAATAAAATAAATTTACTTCAGAGAATTATTTACATAAACACAAAGACAACAGAAATATCCAGTCATCACTGAGTACAGCACCAGACAACACAGGAGTAAGTGCAATATGCTATAAGTAGAATCAGCTAAAGCCACCAAAACTGTGTTTTTTTTTTGTTTTTTGTTTTTTTTAAGTGGTTAAACAACACATAAATATATGTTTGTGCATAAAATTTCTCAGCACAGCATGAAAGGTAGCAACATTCCAGCGATGAGCTTCAGATGAAATCTAATATGACATAAATTTCCTGTGCAAAAGGTTGGCAAAGTTCAAAGTGCAAAGACAAACGTACAAGGGAGCCAGTTCCCATTTCAGCCACTAGAGGACACCAAATGAATATAAAAGAGGTGAAACCCGATCATTGCCCTATCATCGCTCACAACCAGGTAATTTGTTGACTATTTGCCAACAAGCAGACTACTTCTGCGCTACTTTAAAGCTGAGTGAGTAGACACTTCACTAAGCATGTGATTAAGTACACGTATATATTTATACATCCTGAACATGCTGGGGCGGCGTAGAGAATACTTTTGCACAGTCCGATGTTTTTCATTTAAATAACTCAATGAAACAGTGATAAAGTCATCTGAAGGTAATTAGAAATCTGTGTGTGTTTGCGTGTGCGACAGCTTAGGCCTTGCTCTGCTGTTATCTGGTGGCCTCCTACTCCTCCACCGCCACAATGTCTTCTGCTACCACATTTATCAACTTGACACGCACACTTTTCTCTCTCTCGCTCTGCACTATCCCTTCCACTGTTCCCTCTTCCCCACCATATGTCTTTCCACTCCACACTTCTCCGGCTACATTTCTTCACCTTATTACTCTCAGAGAGGGGAGAGAGTGAATGATTCTTCTAACTCATCTCCCACTCTTTGTGACACTTCATTTGTCGTTGTGATTAGAGCCCATAACAGTGCCTCTGGAGTGTGCACAAGGCTGACGGTGTGTGTCTGTAAGCGTTTGGCTACAGGAGGAAACGCGCTGTAATTAACTCGCTGTCTGCACCGCTGACGATTTTTGAGGACCGATGAAGACATTTGTGAGAGTTCATGAGGCCTTTTACCACCTCCCCTGCGCAATAATGAAATTGGACTTTGTTAATCTAACCAAGAAAGAGATTAGGTGCTTTTTACCCACATCTTTGGAAATATAACATGAAGACAAGTGCAGACATTTTATACTCCCTGGAGGATAAAGAATTTTCACTTTTTAATCCTTGGATTTCTCCACTATACTAAAGGTATACAGGCCCAAACTAACTTAGACAAAGTAAGCAAAAGGCCATGCACCGAATATTTGAAGTATTTCCACCATTCATAATACACACCTAAATGCTGTAATCAGCATTTTAATTACTCAAACTGGAACGAGACAAACAAACTGCAAAAAGCAACCTCCAAAGTAAAGAGGGAGACACCCAGCAGAAACAAAAAAAAAGTCTTTACACTGAACATGACAGCAGAGGCAGGGAACAGACACCAACAGGTAGATGAGGCAGGGGGAAGGAACACTGAATAAACTTCAAATAGAAGAAGAAATAATGTAACTCTAACTTTGTGATGAATAACCTCCTCCAAACACCCAAAACACTTTGTAACTTACTCTTAATCTTACTTTTTTTGTTGTTGTAATTTTGCCTCTGTACACCACCACAGAGCATTTTAAATCAAGCAATCTACCAAACAAGCTACCAAATGCAAGTTAGACACTTGGAATTAACTCTAGACCTTTAATCTGCTTGATTTGTCATAGAATAACAAGGGAGCAGGTCTCAACTGGCCATCAAAGTGTTTATCAGTCACTTATCTACTTATGTCTACTTGTCTGCTGTGGAACCTCTGAAAATGAGGGACTACATATAAAGAGGGCTGTAATTCCTAAACAGTTAACACAATACTTTATTCAAAGCCCTTGAATTAAAGCTGAAAGTCTGCACTTCAATCACAGCTTGATTGTTTGTTTTAAAATCTACTGTGGTGATGTGCAGAGACAAAGTTACAAAAACTGTGTCCCTGTCCAAATATTTACGAGACAATTCCTCAAACATGGCAGTATCTTCCAAGTTTCGAGCTGTATTTGGGGTGCGGTCATTATTGCTCATGACATCAAGCCCTAAAGGTTCTTTTTGGACTCTAAGTTTCCTTTTAACAGGAACCAGGACTCGAATAATACAGCAAGAGCTAAAGTTAGACATTACTCCAGCGATAATTCAATTCAATTTTATTTTATTTATGCAGCGCCAAATCACAACAACAGTCACCTCAAGGCGCTTTATATTGTAAGGTAGACTTAACAATAATAAGAAAAACCCAACAATCATATGACCCCCTATGAGCAAGCTCTTTGGCAACAGTGGGAAAGAAAAACTCCCTTTTAACAGGAAGAAACCTCCAGCAGAACCAGACTCGGGGAGGGGCGGCCATCTGCCACGACCGTTTGGAGTGAGAGAAGGAAGACAGGATAAATGAAATCAAAACAGAATTCCAAAAGTCAATATAACAAAAATTCAAAAACTAGAACTTCAATAAAAACCAAACAGAAGCCCAAATATAAAACTATTGGCTCGTGTACCTGGAGTTTACCATTTCACAGCCAAAAAAAAAGTCTATTTTTAAAAAAGTATATGCTACTTTTTAAACAGATGTTAACCTCGACTGGTATGCGCCGCTTAGATGTCGTCTTGATGGGTTTTCCACATTACTGAAGTCTTCTTTATATCTGACCCAGCGTCTTAGCTTTTTGGAAAATGTACCCCCCAATACAGACACTTCTTTTCACTTCTTATTGTGTGAAGACCTTAAATTAACAGTGTGCCTCTAATCCATAGTACATACTTATTCTAAGCAGGCTTTAAGTATGTGTATTGAAGATGGAAAAATGACTAAATTAAGTATGAATTAAATCCACTTGAACTAGATGGCATGCATATTAAATGTGTAATAGAAGATTATCTTTGAAACTGAAATGTGGGTGACGGTGAAACAGCTCTGGAGGGAAGAAAGATTTATTGTATAATGTCCTGTTAGTATAAAAGTATATTTTAAAATGTAGTTAGCTGTTACTTGAATCGTGTAGTTCAGTTATTTTTCTGTCATATTTTGGATGCTTAACTGGCCATAAAAGAAAACATATGATAGTATTTATCTTACTGTTACTCTTCTACTGTTATTGAGCTCACTTTGACACCCCTGACCTGTTTTTCTCTTTATCCTGGTGCTGTGAAAAAACACGTCCAGACAATGCATTCAATCAGCCAGCCACCAACTCACTCTCAACCTTTGTGTGCTTTTTGTATCAAAAGGGTGGGCAGCAACAATTTCAACATGAATAAACTTCCTGAATCTCAGCCTGAGGGTGAATCTGTAAATGTTTAGAGAAGCTGTTGCAAGCTCATTTAGAGGTTACTGGCTGAGTAATTCTACTCTGTGAAATGAACCCATCTGAAATATAGTTGGTTTGTTTTGGTTTTTTGATGGACATTGAACACAAAAGCAAAGCTGACACCCCCACACTGTCCCACAAAAAGTGAGGCATTTAAATGATTTCTTTATTGTTTCTTTGTTTTTGTGTGACCTGCAAATAAGTGGGCACTTTTTGTGGTATTTTGTGCTGGCATGAGAACTTTTTGCTCTATTGCAGTGTGTAGAATCAAAAAATAAAAGGCAAGAGGCTTTTCTCATTTCTCTAAGTCGGCCTCCTCGTCTCCTTTTTCCTTCTTCCTCCTGCCTGTGACCCAGAAATCAATCTCAGTATGTTGTGCTGACGGATGTCTCAACTCCTAAAATACCCGTGGATGAAAGAGGAAAGATGGGTGCAGGAGGAGATTAATCGAGGATGCACTGGTCTTTCCTTTGCAAAAGTGTTTTTACCTTCAGTGTGAAAAAGAGGTAAAGCGCACAGCTGGAATGTACAACCCACTGAGGGAGGAGGACTCTTAACATTTCTTCTCTCAAATCAAGCAAATTAGAATATTTTTCCATGTTGCACAATTTTGTGAATTTAATTAAGATGGCTATAAATTTAAATATAGTGCACTGAGCACTGTTATGTCTGAGATCATAAAATACTAGCACTAGTCAAAGTTAACTGACATCACTTTAAAATGAGGCTACAAAGTGAGGATGTCTCATCTTGTTAAACATCTGCTGCCTTCGCTTCTCTCTCATCGCCTCCTCAGCTTCCGTCTCAGGTGGGAGTGACTGAGATGCAAGAAGAGGAGTCGGGCATGTGCAAAGTGTGATATGAGAAAGGTGGATTAATGAGACTAACACAACAAAAAGAGACACTTATAAAAAAACACAATGGGGAAACTGCCCTTTGTATTTTCCAGATTGCACATTTTCAATTCCTCTCCTTACATGTTAGGTCCACCTACCGGAGACCTTCCTGGTACGTATGGATGTGCTATTCTGGAAGAGCGACTACCTGCTCCAAGTGAAAGGGCTGCAGGTACCATTTCATGCTACTAGGACACTAGCAAAAAGTAAAGAAGAATATCAGGAGAGAAAACCACACAAGCACAGGAAGAACACAAAAACTCCACACAGAGAGGCCCTGGCTGGTGAGTGGATTTGTACCCAAATCCAGAGGGGATATCCCTAATATGGTGATTTCAGGCATACAATGCTAACTGTGAAGCTCCGCCCACCTGCTGTTTATACTTCTATAAGTATGAGGGGCAGCCAATCAGCAAGTTAGCCTAATAAAGGAGGAGAAAATCAGCT
The DNA here is from genome assembly GCA_015106755.1 of Etia nguti. Taxonomy (NCBI): domain Eukaryota; kingdom Metazoa; phylum Chordata; class Actinopteri; order Cichliformes; family Cichlidae; genus Etia; species Etia nguti. The sequence goes on along the minus strand of VUQG01022526.1, from coordinate 47,665 downwards.
TCTTTCATACAAAGTAGGAAGTGAGAGGCAACACCAAGGACCAGCATGAAATAAACTGCATTACTTTGAACTGCAAATAATGCAAAGCTACTCTACTAGAGCTGAAGACAATAAGGTCGACTTGTAAAAAATCCTGCTTTTAGACATAGTTTTTATTACAAATTCACTTCATTCGGAAGAATTTTGTTTGGATGTCTGTTGATATCTGACAGATACTTTCCTTTTACTATTGAGATTTATACAATAAATGACCAATTAAAAGATTTCTTGACAAAGAACATTAGTTTTTTGCAGCTTTAATTGATTTATGTCTGAAACGGATTACTTTCAACTGCTCAGATGCTACAGTCCACAGTTATTCTGCTTTTCACATCAGTAATGAACAGCTCAACACTGTGCTCTCTGGAGATGTTAACATTTGTAGCAAACACCTCCAACTGCAACCTCTCTTCTCCACCCCCTTCACTCACCATCTCCCTCCCATCCTGTCCTTCACTCTCCCTCTTACTCTCGTTTTTTTGGGGTTTTTTTTTCTGTCCTAGGTGGTGTCGCTGCTGAACATGAGTAATGATGCTGTCATCTCTGCAAGTCTCCATTTATCAATGTCAGAAGGGAAAGTCGGAGTGTTTGGTGGATATGTGTGTGTGTGTGTGTGGGGTGATGTTGGGTGGGGGATAGTGAGTGGATAAGAACCAAAGCAGCATGGGAAAGAAGGGAAAGATGTGGAAGAAATATGGGAGGAAGAAGAAGAGTATGGTGGCCATGGCAAAGAAAAGGGGTGAAGACGAAGAGGAGTGGCACAAAGAGGAATAAGGAAGAGTTTGAAAGGGATGGAAAAGATGAATTTTGACGAAAAGGTCGTGGCCCTGCATGTGGTCGGTCTGTCTCTCTGTCTGCCTGACACCAACAGGGTGTCCCTGATTCATTGTCACAGTTACAAGCAGACAGCATTAAGGCTCTGCTCTTTAGCATATTCCAGTCTAATTATGTAAATTGGGTGTGTTAGACAAAACATTACTGAAGCAGTTAGTCAGTCTGCTTTTAGGCGCCTCATGATTGTGTGTGCATTTGTCTCTGTCAGTCTTACAACTGTGGAATGAAATGAGCTTGTCTACTTAACAGAGTAAGTATAAATGTAGCCTGTGCACACACACAGAGTCATTGTATGCAACCACCAACTACCACCAACCACGGACCAGCCTGCAGGAGAACCTGAACATATTGAAATCTATAGATGTATAAACAGAAAACCTACCTCGTCACTCTGACTTTTTACTGACTAAAAACCAAGAGTGTCAAATTAATTTTACACCATGGCTTTGCACAACCCAGTTTCACCTTTAGTGAGATGGAGGAGTAAAATTTTGGCCTAATAACCTATAGAAAAAGAAACCACCTCCAGATTGTTCCCTTTTCTTACAGTGTAAAGAAGTTTAACTACATGTTAAAGCTCTGAGATGTCATGAGAAAAATATGTCTCAGTTTTCTACCTTAGAAAGAAATGTTGCTTTAGTAAAAAAACTGATTCAAAGAAACTCTCCAACACAGCTCCCTGGGCTTACAATGCAAGAAAAAGGACTTTGAGAATAAATGCATACTATTACAGAAAATCCACTGGCAGCTCTTTACCCTGACTAATACATTTCCTGTGAATTCATAGAAAATGTATTGTACTGTTGTACTGTTTACAAAACAGGAAATTCTACAGTAAAAAGTGAAAAAACAGGAAATATGTTCTGTTATTTTATGTAGTATTAATAATATTAAAAACCATCTTTATGTCTGTATTTCTGTCATTTAATGTTGTATTCCTTATTTTGGTGTGGGAGAGGACATGTAAAACCAATGAAAATGCACTGTGCGTCCAATCTTTTAGCCCTCTTTTGCAGGTTTAATATTTTCCAGAGCCATCCAGTGGGCCTAACTGGAGCCTTTGGTGGGCTGGTTTAAACACCTGGGCTGCATGTTTGACACCCCTGTTACATATATTACTTTTATTTTATTTACCTTCTCATTTGGGTCAGGTTTGATTTGATTTTAATTTTTTTTTCTGGCTTTTTGTCTGTCTAAATCAATTTTATCCAGCATCAGTATATTAAAATATTTTTAGTTCATTATTGTAAATTTGTTCAACTTTATGTTTCATATTTTTTACTTAGTTAATCCAGAATTATTTCATTTTATTCAATTATTTTTAGTTTTTTTTTGCAGATTTTTAAAAAAATGATTTCTCTTCTTAATCCACTTGCAGGATTACTTAATTTTACTGCTTGTTTAATCCTTTAGTCTTTTATTTTTTCCAGCAACACATTATTAAACTACTTTTAGTTTATTGATGATTGCAGATTTTCTTATATATTTTCTTATTCATGTTGCCTTTTTATCTTTTAATTGTTTCGTTTTGCCAAGTTTGCTCCTTCTTTTTATCAGCTTATAACTGTCAGTTCAAAGAAAAGCACTCTGAAGTGCACTAATGTCTGAAAGGGCGTAGTATCAAAATAAAATATGATTGATTGAAAGCTAAAGGCTCTGCCTGCCATTCTACTTTAAATACCCTAGGAACCACAAGTTAGCCAGCAGTCTGAGAGCAAAGTGCTCTGTTGGGGTGAAACAGTGCTGTGAGTTCTTTAAGATAAGATGGGACCTGAATATTCAAGACATTGTATCTGAGGAGAAGGATTTTAAATTCAATTCTGAATTTAACAGGGAAAGAAATCAAGAGAAACCAATATGAGAGGAATATATGTAGTAAATTTAAATTATAATAAATATAAATGATATAACAATATATGATAATAATAATTTACAAAAGTCCAGCTGAGAAGTAATAAATGCATGAGCTAGTTTTTCACCATCATCCTAAAACTGGATGTTTCAATTTTTATTGCAAAAGAGGACATGAAGAACCCAACGGATCCTCCCCCATCTGTGGAAGAAAAAAAAAAGTAATGTAAAAATGTCAGGGTTTTAAAAAAAAAAGCATACTGTCATATTACAATGGATGGAATTAGCCTATATTATTATAATTCCAAGATCATTGCTGGAATTTTGGGAATGGGGCAGTGGATCCAACCACTGCCTATCGTCTTTTAAAGCATGAATATGTATTACTTTGCATCTATAACAAGCACAAGCACTTTATATTGTAAAGCTTACAATATAAACTTGCCATACAATGCTACAAAGATAATCCCAATGATCAGAAAGTCCCCCATGAGCGAGTCATGGCAGAAGGCAGGAATGAAGAACTCCCTTTTAACAGGAAGAGACCTCAGCTCGCACTGCTTTGGAGGTGAGAGAGAGGAGTATGAGTGTACCCATACACCAACTATGGGGAGAGTACACAAAGTTATGGCAAAGAAATATTGGCATATAAATGGATGGGGATCACTCAGTGACTGATGGTAAATCTCACAGGAGCCTGAGGCTAAAGCAGCATAAATAAAGGATGGTTCAGGGTTACTTTATAATGCCATTAAGGTTAGGCTTCAAGTTTGAAGTCTAACCTTAAAAGTAGAGATGGTATGTATCTCTGCAGTCTGAGAGTGAAGTGCTGTATTCAGATAACATGATTCTAAAGGTTTCTTTTGCTACAAAAAAAACAAACAAAAAACTTCTGTTACTCAAAGTTTAGTTGAGCCTTTATGTTTAGTTAATTTAGCCTAATGGATCAGTCTGGCAGTGATTGGAGCAATACTGAGTGAATTCCAAGTAAATGGTTATAAACACTCACCAGCCACCTGTTCAACTGCTTGTTAACGCAAATATCTCAGCTAATCACACGGCGACAACTCGTTGAATGTAAACACGGTCAAGACGACCCGCTGACATTCAGAAATCTCATGGATGTGCTGCAGACGCTATCATGTCAATATGGGCAAAAGTCTCTGAGGAATTTTTCCAGCACCTTGTTAAATCAATGCAATTAAGAACTAAAGGTAAAAAAAAACAGTGAGTGAGTGTGAGTGCACATTTCATGTGTTTACAGCTGTTGTGTAAATGATGTAAATGAATCCAGTGTAAACAGAAGCTTTCATGTAATATGATCAGCGAGAATAGTCTCTCTTTATTTTATCTTTTTGAAAAAACAAACAAAAAAAAGTCTCTTGTAATTATCTTTTGTTAACATTTTCAGAATTCTGTACAGGATAAAAAGAAATAAGCACTGCTTAAGAACCGAGTCAAATCTCAAACTAGAAAAAACAACTGAAAAAAATTCCAAAAAAGAGAGGAGGTTTACAATACAAATTAGTAGTAAGACATTGTCTGAAGTGCAATGGCATAGCTCAGATGGGTTAAAAGTGAAACCAAAAAACTTCAAAATAAAAATACTTCTCTATTTTCCAACAAACAGTAAATTCTTTACAGAGTAGAGACTGTATTATCTGATGTATTTAAACCTGTAAAAACATATTTACAAATAGCCATTATCTTTTATATACTTTTTTTTCTCATAATCACATATATGTCAGCACCAGTAAAAAAAATAAAATAAAACAAAGAACATCAATAACAACAGTTTTCGTTAAAATGTTGTCTACAGACTTGGTCCCGGTACATAATGATATTTGGAGGAAGCTTCCTTTCTCTTCCTGAAGGGATTTCAAACCAGGTCACGCAGCCTCACTTTGGCTGTGACCTTAACACTGACCCACACATGTTTCTATACCTTCCTGCCTCCGCGTTGGATTCGTAAACCTCAGGTGTTTTCCCACAAACTGCCTCTAACATGTGATTTATGAGCCTGCCTGGACTGGCATCAAACTTTTGGAAGCATGAGCATTGGAGCCCCCGCAGGTTTGGGCGCTCCGCTGCTTTTTCTACACGAGGCAGGCTCAACGACCGAGAGGGTTTTAAATTTGTGACCGTGCTCCCCCTGGTAAAACTCGGGAATGCTATAAAACCCCTACATATCTGCCCATTCTTGACATTCAGTCTCCACACAGTGAGATGGAGGACTCCCCAAAGGTGACAGAAACCAAAAAAAGAAAAAAGAAAGTACAGAAATTCATTCGCGGGTGCTGCCAAACGCAGCGGCGCTTACAGGACGACGGGCGTGGTGGTTAAAGTTCGTATTTAAAGGGTTGGATTATACAACACCAACAACCATGAGAACAGATGATGACAAGGAGTTAGTTTACAGAGAAGAAGGCTTTTTTGGTTTTGTTGATTACAGCATCGTCCTCCAAACTTTCACTCTGATGAGCTAAATACAAAGTAATGCAGACACGCTTCCATTCATCTTTTAAAGCGTTAGCGATGTAAGATGTTACCAACAAGTACAGTAATAAAACCTTTTTGACACATATTCATTTTGCAAACATCAGGGCAGAGGAAGCCGACGGGGAAGGGAGACACCAACTTCAGTGGAAGCACTGATTATCTCGATACTAACTGTTGTCACACTTTAAAGGAACGGATCACCCCAGCCTTCATTTGTTTTCCTTCAGCCTCCATTTTTCTTTATTCATCTCCATGGTCTCCAGAAACAGCACTTTTTGCAAAAATTTTCATTGTAGAAATCATGACACGGTTACCCCAAACATCACATAAACCGTGTGTAAAGTAAATAATATTAATACTAATAATTAAAGTTGCAGTTCCTCCAGTGGCCACTCGAGGCTTCCTTCAAATATGATTCAGTCCCCATAGACTCCCATGTTAAAATGCCCAGCTTTACAGCAGAATTAAGGTTACTGAAGTGGACCTCTCACCATTCGGTGTCTTTTGGAGCAACCCATGCTGAAGTTTTGATGAGTAAAATGCTCGTGTCTTAAATCTGTTAGTTGGCACTAACGAGCAGGTACCTGTGGTTGTGCAGTGCACCTGTACAGTTTAATGATGCGGTTTCCTAACCAAGTATGCAAGTGTGAGCTCATAGCTTTGCAGTCCACTGTCTCATACAAATAGGGTCATATTTAGGTCAGAAAAACCTTCAGAGTAGTGGCCACAGGCCAACATTAGGGGTTCAAAACCAACAGATTTTCTTTCTTTCTACTGAATTACAGCTGATAGAAGTGTGCAGTTAGCTAACACTGACGCTCAACTCCATCACTATTATGTGTACGAGCTTCTCATCATTGGCAGTTACACTCTTACTTCTGCACATCGATGTGGTTGGTGGATGTAGTTGGTAAAACACGTGAAAATGCTCACAATGGGTTTGTGGATGTTTTCGGAGTAACCGGATCATGATTTCTGGAATGAGAAATTCGACCCTGGTGCAATTTATTTCCATTACACTTAAGTGAAGGCTGAAATCTCTGCAGCTGACCGGACGAAGGACAAATAAAACTACACACCTGATGAAAAGCATGAGAATTTTATCTTTGGGGTGAGCTGTCCCTTAAAGGCTATCTGAAGCTTCTCTCTCTCTTTAAAACAAACTCAAGGCTTAGCAGTGGTTCATTTTCCTTGTAAAGCGCCAGAAGGGCCCGACTTGTATTTCTTCACAGTAGTGTTACAGTATAGCACAGTTATAGTTTGAAATGAGGGCCTTTTACAGCTGAGAGAAGCCACGATGTAAAGCAGGGCTACGATGACCGACAACAGGCTGAGCCACAGTGGAAAAGGAAAGCTGTGCTGTGACTGGAGGACAAACAGATTTTCAAAAGATGACGAACTACGAAACAAAACTCAAGAAAAACTAATTTAAACTTTCTTTTCCGTGTCTAATTGACAAACTACCAGCATCACTGTAAGACAAAAACACAGCGACAAAGAAAACACTGCGGACAGGCTTTTCAATGAGCTTTTTTTCTCGTCTCTTTAAGAAGAAGAAGTCACTTGTGGTGCTTAAATATACATTCAGTGCCCAGCGATCGTTTCTGTCTGCCTGATGCATGCGATGTGGTTTGTGTCACGCAGACAGAAGGTTTAATGTGTAGCCTAATATTAGTTCTGTTTGCTGCCTCTCACACATCTGCACATCCTCCCGGGCTGACGCTTGTTTGTCTGTTTGTTGTTGTCTACGTGTGCTTGCTTTAGCTGCCTATTCTCTCCTCCTTTTCTCTGCTTTTTACTGCCTTTGTCTTTGTCTACATGTGCAACCACAGCGACACAACACAGGAAATGAACCACAACCCCCCTTTAAAAAAAATAAAATAAAAATGCCACTCAGGTCGGTTGCCTAGCAAAAGCACTAGAGGGCAGAGCGAGCTTGCGTGGCACAATAGAGGAGAATCATTTGTTCTGTTGTGATGTGCACAGTTTAAACAGAGAAAGGAGCGTTGAGAGCGAGGAACGAGTCTCTGGAGAGAGGGTGGGAAAGACGGGAGGAGAGAGGAATGGAGGATGAGAGGGAAATCAAGTGAAGGGAACAGAGTGAAGGAGCGTGAGGGAATCAGATTTGTGAGTGTGTGTGTTTGTGTGTCTGTACGGGGGGGGGGGCCCAAATCTAAGAGGAGAAATGGGAGTGTTGAGAGTGCTTTCTACTCCCTTCAGCTCCTCACGTAGTTGAGAGATCTGAAGCACTGATCAGGGTGGCACAAACACACAAACACAAATAAATTGCTGTCTCGAGAACAAGTCTTCCTTCCCCTTCATCAGTCTACAGTTTTCAATCGGCCCCTGCCGAAGCTCGGGCTCAAAGCGCTGCTGCGTAAATGGGCCTCGCTTTCAAACACTGAAGAAAAATTCATTCCATAGAGAAAAAAGGGAAAATTAGGAAACACACCTCTTAATCTCTATATTGGTTTTTCATTAATATGCACAAGACATAATGATAGCTCTCTCCATCACACACACACACACACACACATACATACGCACAAAACGTAACACAGGAACTCATTTATAACCTTACTCATGTTTTACAAAACAAAAACATGCCAGTCCACGTCATGTCGTCGTTTTTGTTTTACTTTCTCAGGTTTTAAAATTTGTCCAACTTTAAATGTTTTTAGTTCATCCAGTAAAAACTTCCCCCGTTGGCTATTAGCTCGAGAAAAACTCCTCCATCCAACCGTCACTTGAGTCCAGCTCTGCCCCAGAGCCGTCGCCCAATCCGAAGGCTCCTCCGCCTGAGGGCCCGCCCCCGTATCCATAGGATGACATGTCCTGATTGGCTGTCCTCTGGTAGCCCTGTGGCTGACCTCCAACCCCGACCGCCCCTGGTCCGTAAGATCCACCTCCTCCACCTCCACTTGCCCCTAATCCTGGCCCCCCAGGGCCTGGCACGAAACCCCCCATCCCAGTTATTCCCTGGCCCATCACCCCCTGGTTCATTCCCTGGTTCATAACCATAGGGCGGGGTTGGTTGGTCCTTGGTTGACCACCCATGTGAGGGCCCATCATTGGGCCAGCCATACCCGCAGCTGGGTTGCCCAACCTGGGGTCCATCCCCTGGCTCATCCCTTGTCCCGGGCCCTGAAAGTGTTGCTTAGCCATGCGTGGGGGTTGACCCGGCTGCATCCCATAACCCTGGGCAGAGCTGAACGCCACCATATCTCCTCCCCCTCCTCCTGTAGTCCTTCCAACTCCACCCCCCATGGCCTGCAGACTCTGTCCTTGCTGCTGCGGCCAGCCACCCGCTGCCATTCCCCCACCGCCTCCTCCCAGCATGCTCTGCAGTCTCTGTGTTTGAGCTTTGGCATTAGGAGGTCCTTTAAGAGGTTGTTGGGTCATGGAGTTCATTAGCATCCCTTGCCCTCCATAACCTCCAGCTCCACCACCTCCGGGTCCTCCAGGCATACCTCCGACTCCAGGACCCGCACCTGCCTGCCGGGGTGGCCCTCCGGTGGGGTTGTGCTGTGGCGGAAGACCCATGGAGGCTTGGACGCTTTGGCTCTGGTGCTGCTGCTGCTGCTGGTGGATCATTTGGCTCATGGAGGGGTTGAGCCCATACAGGGAACCCTGGTTGGATCCCTGGTTACTGTAGGGTAGTCCCATGTCAGTTTGGGGTCCCACAGAACCACCCTGGGCCTGAACAGAACTCATCTGGACCATCTGCTGAGTTTGCGGCTGCTGCGGCAGGAGGCGGGTAGCCCGAATGTTCTGGAGAGCCTGAGGGGTACCTAGGAGTGGAAAATAAGAGGAGTTAGTGAACAGATTCAGAGAGCCTCTATCTGAGAGCCTACACAGTAGAGCCATTTAAATGAACCAAAGGCCATAAGACGGCTCTAATAAGTCATTGCTGAGGCAAAGATTTATGTTGCACGACAACCTGTTTACTCTGGAAACGAATGCTTCTCATCCAATTTGGCTTAAATCCTACCCCACCAAAATAAAACTAAACACACTGAAGCACCAACATCTCACTCCTCTACTTTTTCCTATTAGATGCTCGGAAGCAGCTGAGCTGAGGAGGTCTGCTAGCGTGGAAATGGCTTTAAATCCTATAATAAACCCACTTCTGACATCATTCCACTAATCCCCCACCTCACAGCTCAGGCTGAAAATGTAACAGAGGAGTGAGAATGAAGAGGATCACTCACTCCAGTAAGTAGGAAGTGAGTAGAGTTGCAGGTAACTGTCTATATACTTCACAGATCACAAATATATCGAGTGTGATTTTTGTAGGTGATATGAGCACAATCACAGATACACTGCAGGACAGCTGAGTTAATGTGTATATCTGTAGGCCGGAGTTTCACACCGGAGCTTCCTCTTCCTCTCCATATAATCTCTTTCATTTTCAGACACTGATGGCTATAAATGGTTTTTCAGCTTGACTCTCTTCCTCATTCTCCTCCTCTCTCTCTCTCTCTTCCTCTGTATTTTTTTTGTCTCTCCATCATCTCTCCATTCAACCTCTCCTTCTATCCACTGAACCATCTACCTTTTCCTCTTCTTGCCAGCCACCTCGCTCTCACTCCTCCTCCCATTCTCTCCTACTTCCCCTCCTCTCATCCATCTCTCCGACTTCACCGGAACTCTGGGGGATCCAGGACAGACAAGTTGCCGTGGTAACAGGCAGAGCAGGATTTTTTATTTTTTTATTTTGTATTTTTTTTCCCGGAGAGAGGAGGAGAGAGAGAGGCTGGAGAGCATCTGAGTGCCAACTGATGTATCTGACAGAGACAGACAGAAAGGACGAGGCTTGGTTTCAGGGTGATGTTTGGTCAGTGCTGTTGTTTGCATACATATCTGTCTGTGAACGTGGCACCGAGTGAACTGCAAAATCTGTTACGTCCCTAAATGTCTTGGAGCGCCACCATGTATACCATACTTGTTGCTGACAAAACATGCGCGTGTAATTGTAGCCACCGCCCCCCCCCCCCCCCCCCCCACCATTTG
>VUQG01022526.1:26273-37409 GCA_015106755.1 Etia nguti | reverse complement strand
ACCACATAACCATCTGGGTGCTAAATCCATTTTGTAATTTTCCAGTAAAGAATAATGTGTGAGAAAATCTTGTGGGGTGCTGCCATTCTTGTGCGGGCGCATGCCGTGTGTGCATTGCTGCACAGGTGAAATGAAAGCACGTGCTCATGTGTCTCACCTTGGTACTGATTGACTTGGGGATACGGATTCCTCTGGCCCTGGCCGATTTGTCTGGGGAGATGTTGCTGCTGCTGGAGCTGCAGACACAGACAGATGGAAGTTGTTAAGCATGTACGCTGAAAGCGTGTTACATCTGCTCATACCAATTTCATGAATTTTGTATCATTAGAGCGTGAGATACACAGAAGAACGGAATCACACTTGACAGTAAGAATGGTTTAGCAGAAGAACCTTCTTTTTGCTCCTCTATGGTCGGAATGAAGCCAATGTGGTAAAGTACTAAAAGCTGCACTTCCTTTAATGGCCACCTGAGCTGGACCCATGCCTGCCCTTAAAGAGCCAATACCAGCCAAAACTAAAGAAAATAAAGATGCAGGTATTTGTCCTTAGAGTATTTCTTTCTTATTTATTGACCACATGAATTAGCATGGTGTTTTATCAGTGCTCTGCTGGGAGGAGCCAGAAGTGTGGATTGTGTTGATACTCTTGTTTAAAGCCACTAATGAAGCTGGAATTTTATGTATAGATTACAGTACACAAATGTTTGATGAAGGAGACGTTGACAGAGTAGAAATAAGGTAGAGACTATGATTTAGCTGAGAACAGACAGATGCTTGTTACAGTAGATGCTAGTTAAGTCCAGGTACAGTAGGAGTTCCGGTACAGCGAGGCAGTGAGACATACACTTGAGACAGTTGTTCATACTATCAAGATCAGGCACAGATCTTCCACAATACTGATACAGTTAAAGTTTGCTGAATTTATATAGATGCTGGGGACAGCGGAGACCTCACATAGAAGGTCTTGAATAATCAGGCTCCATCTTATCTTAAAGAGTTCATAGTACTGTATACCCCTAACAAGGCACTTCGTCTGAGACCGCAGGCTTACTTGTGGTTCCTCGAGTATTTAAAAGCAGAATGGGAGGCAGAGCCTTCAGCTTTCAGGTCCCCTCTCTGTGGAACCAGCACCCAGTTTGGATTTGAGACAGACACCCTCTGTACTTTCAAGATTAGGCTTAAAACTTTCTTCTTTTGATAAAAACATATAGTTAGCTCTGGATCAGGTGACCCTGAACCCACTCTTTGTTGTACTGCAATATGGGGGCATAAAATCTTTCTGATTTAATTTGAAGCTTTATTTGAACTTATGGACAGAAGCCATTTTTATTTTTTGGTTTAAATACTACTAGCATTTTAACTTGTTTTACCTAATATTTTTAGTTATTTCATTTTTAATGTAATGTTAAAAATACATTTGATTATTTTCAAATTCATGTATTTCCTGGGTCATTATTTAATTTGCTGTGGGACGAGACAACAGGAGACTTAAGCAGGTGAGTCACTGGAGCCCTGAACAGGAAGTTTGCCCACAAGAAACGGAGATAAGAGTCAAATAATCATTGACTAATCGACTAATCAAAGAAAATTGGCAGATTAGTCGACTACCAAAATAATCTTTAGCTGCAGCCCTACTCTGCACTTAATCATTAGTTAATTTTAATCTCAGGTTCTCTTCCACAGCGTGTCTTTGTCCTCTCTTCCTCCCCTCATCCTAAACAAAGTCGCCCAGGCTCAGGGAGGCCGCCCCTACCTGAGAGAGGCCGCCCCTCCTTGAGCCTAGGTTTCTTCCTGTTAAAAGGAAGTTCCCCCCCCCCCCACTGTCACCAAGCGCTTGCTCAAAGGTCCTTTGATTGTTGGGGTTTTCTCCCTATTATAGTAGGGTCTTTACCTTACACTATCAAGTCTCTTAAGGCAACTGCTGTTGTGATTTGGTGCTTTGGGAAGATGTGTTGGGTAAACAGTGTTGGGGACAGCAGAAGAAGATATCAGAACAGTTGAGTTCAGACAGATGTTGGTATAACTGAGTTAAAATAGATGGTATAACTGCATTAAGACAGATGTTGTTACAGCTGAGTTAAGACAGGCACTGGTACAATTGAGTTAAGATGGATGATCTAATTGGATTAACACAGATGCTGGTATAACGAAGTTAAGACAGATGTTGCTAGGGTTGATGGTATATGTTGGCCACCTGATACAGTGGAGTTAAAATAGATGTTGGTACAGCCGAGTTCAGGCAGATGTTGGCACAGCTGAGTTAAGACAGGTTCTGAGTTGAGACAGATGCTGATACAGCTGAGTTAAGACAGATGTTGGTATAATTGAATTTGGGCAGATGTTTTTACTGTTGAGGTTAGGCAGATGTTTGGTATAACTGTACTAAAACAGATGTTTTGGTATAGAAGAAGAGAGAAAGATGTGTGGTGACGGGATTAGATTTGCGTACAGAACCTGTGTGATGCTGTTTTGCATTAACAGCATCATGACTGATTAGTGTGATGATGTAGCCATAGTTTGTTCTGCAGGTATAAAGAGAAACCTAAAAGGTCTGTTCATTAATAAGCAGTCTGCACATTTTAAAGCAGGTCCTGAATGCATGCACAGACAGGTTGCTCATTTAATACTCAGCTAACAACATACACTAAATCCCAGCAGGATGGCGTTCCTTTTGGGCACCTATATTTGCGTGTCTGTGTATGTTTTTGCAGATCCAATTAAAACCCTTCGTAGTGGGTGGTGACTTCAGAGTTCAGAACTCTTTAACACTTGATTCCCTCACAGAGAGAGAAATAAAAAGAAAACACCATATTATCACAGCAGGCGGCATGTGACAAAAACACATCTACACACACACAGACACACACTGAAGAGGATGAAAAGGAAGTAGTGAAGAGGGGGCTGGTTGAGGGTAATTATACATGCAACCAGACAACAGTGAGGAAGAAGAGAGGATGAGCTGCTCTTGTTTGAGCTGAAGATGCTGACAAATCTACATGGATGTATGAACAAACAAGGCAAACACACATACGCACACACACACACACAAATTATAATTTAATGGGTGACAGATGAGTCACAGAGGCCTTCCTTCCTGTTTAATCATCACCCCACTGAATGACATGAACATAAACTCACCTGTTCAGCCAAGAGTTGCTGCTGCTGTTGTCTCTGCTCTCTGAAGAGCTGCTGTTTCTGCTGCTCCATCATGTGCATCTGCGCCCTCTTCTCCTGCTCCATCACCATCATCTGCTTCATCATGTCCTGCCGGTAGACCGGAGGCGGACCTGATCCCTGGTTGGGCCCCACCCCAGAGGCAACACCGCCAGCGGGGTGAGGAGGTGGTATGGCACCAGGTGGTCGTGACATCCCCACCACACCTTGCTCCTAGAAAGAAGAAGGCAGCGGGTCAGGTGGGTAATCAGCTAATAGGACATCATAGCACACTTGCATAGCTGTCATTTAAATATGAGGCTAGCAGCCTAGCAGCAGGATGAATCATGGACTGTATATAAGAGATGAAGGTAGCCACTATGATGTCATCAGTTGGTTCCTCCCTAAAGCAAGCCCTTCTCTGTCATCCTTCTTGGCTTTAATAATGAAAACAATTAACAAAATACAAAGAATTTAATGAGGTCACAGAGTAAAGTGGATAGTCAGACTTTTCTTTGAAACCAGAGGACTTGACCCCTGCTGACCATTAGAAAGAATGCATGTTTATGATTGTTCTGCATCACAAACCTTCTCATATCCAGAAGCTATGGCCACTTTTTAAATACAGTCTATAGAATAAAGACAGGAAACAGTAGGATGTAGCTACACCTTCTGTGTCAAAAGCTAAAAAAATCAGCCAACTAGCATCTATAAAGCTCTATAAAGCTACAGCTGCAATATTATTATTCCTAACCAGGTTGTACGTATGTTGTCTATTTGTCTGTCAGTATGTCAGGATAAATTACACGAAACTCGATGACGGGAAGGCAAAGAAAGAACTTCCACGAGGTCACCAGTGAATCACTACATGCTGTATAGTTAGGTAGCATTTTAGCCACACGGTAAACAAACTCTTACAGTTTTTCTGTTAAGAATTTCTCTTTAGCAATGCCAAGTGAGTCAAAAGAATACACGTGAAGGTGTAATTGTAAACCATACAGGTCAAAACTCTCAGTGCTAACACTCTCTTTGCAAGAAAGCAAAGTATATGTATTTCCCAAGATGTTTAAATATTCCACTGAAGCCATTTTTAATCATGTATGCTCGGTTAAAGGCGTAAAACCAAACAAAAAGGAGCTGCATTAGCTTCTCGGCATCTAACAAAACCATTTCAGACTCTGAAAATCTCCTCTCCACTGAGTCATTGTTATCGCTCTTTATCACAAGTGAATGCCACACAATAAGATCAGATACATAAGGAAGGCATATTTGATACACTATCAGAGATGCAGGCATTTAGACTGCCGGCTTTGCACGTCCCTTTTTTGGCATAACGCTGCAGTCGAGCCTTGTGATGTATTTTAACTCACAAAGACACAGTCCAGCTGTCTGTGAATGACAGTGAAAAACAAGATAAAGACAAGACTGCCTCAAGATTCAGCACGCTGGGCCACCCTGAGTCCTCCCAACGGGGGCACCGGCTTGTCCTCGCTGTGCTGCATACATTATCTCCTCATTAGCATATAAAGAGCACTTCCTCCTCCACTCAGGCGTATGCTAATCTCTAATAGGATGAAATGGCCTGCTCTGGCCAATGGGAGTGGAGTGTTTATGGATCTATTAAAGGTTAGACAGCTGAACGAGAGTGGACATTGTTTAGGCCTGCCAGCAATAGAAGGGGGGAGGATGGAGAGGAGAGGAAAGAATGATTCAGGCCAGTAAAGAGTGTTTGCTCGCATAAAAATGCACCAGCACACAGGAACAAAGAGTGTACAACAAATCACATTTAACTGCAGGGCAAGAATGAAACAGCAAACGCAGGATTACAGCACCAAATCACAGCGCTGGCTCGAGTCAGTAACACACCAGTATACTCAATATGTTTTGAAAGAGCCAAAGCCTCATAATCCGCATTGAGGCTCGGCTCTTCTTAGAAAGGAGTTACGTGTAGATAAACCTCATATATTAGAGCACAAAAAAGCCCTGTGGAGCAAACAGAATCGGCTGCTTAGGACTGGCTCACCAGACAGCCAGACCAGACTGATCGATGTTCAGAGCTACGTGTCTCATCTCCGGATGGCATGTTTGTGCCCGGATGGCAGCACAGCAGTTAGACAATGCATGAGAGCAGAGAAGAGACGGCGAGCTGTAGTGTTGGGAAATGACCAACGGGTGGCAGTGGTGATCTTTAAGCACAGACGTGTGTGTGGGTCTCGCTGGCCTCCTCTCAGCAGATGGCTCAATCATGACGGCTCTGATCTACGATCTCTCCCTCTCCCTCTCTCACTCTACCACTTTTCTTTCCTTCTCTCTAAACACCCCCCACCCCCCATCAAAGTCCTTTTTTCTCGACTCTTTCTTTGGTTCCATCTCTTCTCTGAAGAGAGGGGGCCCTGAGTCATGTCCACACAACTGCAAAGGAGTGAACAAACGCAAGAAAGATGGGTTAGAGAGGAAAGAGGAGAGGAAAAAGTCTTAAAGATTTTCCTGGAGGTGGTGCACAAGCAGCACAGTGGCATCTTCCTAAAGAAAGCACAGCTCCGACACATCTTCTAGTTAAATAAAGACACACGGAGGAGACAGACACGAAAAGTGAAATAATGGAAACATAGTAAATGAATTAGTATTAGTACTATTTCAGTGCTGTTAATACTTTGCTGGAGCGTTGCTAATATACAAAGAATTAAATCTCACGCCAATAAAGCTCATTAAATCGAAAGCAGGTATCCTCTTCAGAATGAAAAGGCAAATTAAATTAATTGGAGGGAAGAGAAAAGAGCATGTGTGAGGAGAGAAACGAGGCATGAGAGCAGAAGGACAACCACAGGAGGAGGATTTGAGCGTAGATCTTGTTTGGGGAGAAAAATCGAGAGGATGCGATGGAGGTGATGAGCCAAAAGAGGAGGAGGAGTAAAAGGTGGGCTGGAGGGGAGGAGAGGAGAGCAGGTACCCTGGCAACAGTTGCTGCAGCGCGGAGCAGATGGCGCTCGGAGGAGCGGTTATGGCCGCCGCGCCTGGTCACCCTCCGCAACAACCGGGCAGACCCGAACAAACAGCATACAGTACACACGGGTACAAACGAGCCTCCCGTGCAGCATTAATATGTTTGACCAATCTTCCACTCTCTTTGTCCTCTCTTGTGAACGTTGTTAATAATGTAACAAAGAGCACGCTCTGTGTCTGTTTTCTCTGTCAGCTCCGTCGATCCAACTCTCTCTCCCCCAGACGCTTCGTTTTGGCACCTCAGACCGGCTCGAGTCAGCCCCCAAACTCTGAGCTGTTCAGCAGAAATGGGTCAGTGGATAAAGTGACTTGAAGCTTAGCTGCTAACGAATAAGAGCTCAGTCAGAGGCTGAAGTTTGTAACTGAAACAGCTCCTGTAAGTCAGATGGTTTGTGGCAGAAAAGATGAGGCCGAAAAAAAAAGTCGAAAAGGAGGAGAAATCAAGAGAGAGTTGAATGTATTCTGGAGCATGTGTGTGTTTGTTTGCGTGTATGTAACTGTGTGTGTTGGAGACTGTCAGCTTTATTGGGTTAGGAGGCATGGAGAGCCCAGGTGATTACATTACACATGAAGTGAGCGGAAATATGTGTGTTTGTGCGCATGTATGTGTGTGTGTGCGCGTGTATAAGAGAGACTGAAATATGCGTCTGCTGCATTAACTGTATTTGTGTTTATGTGAATGCATTGGTATGCAGGGACTGGCACCCAGTTTGTTCGGGTCTGATTGACTCACTGCAGGCTGGTGCTCTATTTCAGGGTCATGATTTTCTGTGTACAAAGTGAGTACGCCACATATCAGTGGCATCTGTTCACACTGGTTTAGTCACTTCATTGTTTATTTATTTATTTACTTATAAAGGTTAATAACGCATTAATTAGGTTAGGCAAATACATTTTGGGCTACTTCATTAGGTGAAGCTGTACTGAGTTGGACCCCCTTTTGCCTTCAGAACTGCCTTAATTGTTTGAGGCTTAGATTCAACAAGTTGCCAGAAATATTCCTCAGAGATTTTGGTCTCTGTTGCTGTAGATTTGTCCTCCGTGCATCCATGATGCAAACCTCCCATTCCACCACATCCCAGAGGTGCTCTACTGGATTGAGATCTGGTAACTGTGGAGGGCACTGAGTAAAATTCAGTTCAGTTCAATTCAGTTTTATTTACATAGCGCCAATTCAAAACAACAGTCCCCTCAAGTCGTTTTTTTAATTGTATTGTAAAGACCTTACAATACCAGAGAGAAAACCCAACAATCAGATGATCCCCTATTGAACAAGCACTTGGCGATAGTGTGGAGGAAAAACTCCCTTTTAAAAGGAAGAAACCTCTGGGAGAACCAGGCTCAGGGAGGGGCAGCTGGGCATCTGTCCCAACTGGTTGTGGGTGAGGCGAGGTAGACAGAACAATGAGTGTTCAAGAAAGCAGTTTGAAATTTTTGAACTTGGCGACATGGCATGTTTTTTTTTCTGCTGGAAGCAGCCATCAGAAGATGGGTCGGCAAAAACACCCAGAGAGACTGCTGTTTAAATGATGTTCGCTTGGTACTAAGGAGCCCGATCTTCTACTGTCCAAATCTTTTAGCCAGACTTTCCTGTTATTGGTACCTAGTGTGGTCTTCTGCTGCCGTGCCCATCTGCATCAAGGTTTGATGGACGCTCTCCTGCATACCTTTGTTGTAAAGAGTGGAGTTACTGTTGTCTTTCTATCAGAAAGTCTGGTCATTGGCTTCTGACCTCTGACATCAACAAGTCATTTTCACCCAGAGAACTGCAGCTGATTGGTTTTTTTTGTTTTACCATTCTCTATCAACCCTAACGATGGGTATGCAGGAAAATCCCAGTAGATCAGCATTCTAAAATACTCAGAGCAGTCCGTCTGGCACCAACAACCATGCATGTCACTTAAATCACCTTTTTTCCCCAGCTTTAGCAGATCATCTTGCCCATGTCTAATGCACTCAGTTGCTGCCATGTGATCTGATGATTAGAGTAAAATAAAGTTGATTTTTAAAAATTATTTAAAAATTAGTTATTTTGCCCTTAACAACTTTTTTTTGTGAAAGTCAGCGCTGTGTGTAACACATTACTGTAATCACATTACATTTTTCTATATTGCAGTAATGTAAGATATTTCTGCCCTAAATTCAATCATCACAAGACAGATGCAATTATGGCTCCTCAATAACCTACGAGACAAGTAAATACAAAACCCCTCCAAACATGCAATTTTCTTTCCTCATGCTGCAATCATCTGACTTCAGTTTGTGTGCAGATTGGAGGGAAATGGCGTCAAAGTCAACAGTTTTTAAGGAATTTAGATACGAACAGTAGCTTAACTGTAATTGCATGAAAGGGCAAGAACACAATAGTAAACTGCAAACTGTATCCTGTCAAGAGATCACTGCTGCTAACACCAAAGCAGCTCTTTTTGAGCATCAGCATAAAAGCTAATAAAGAACCCAAAATGACTTTAACGCTGAATGCATGCAGACCCCAGCCAAGCAGCCCGAGCCTCATCTCCAACAGGTATGATTATGTAACAACGTATCTCAGGCCATGTTACAGTAGCAGTAGTGAAAAAGTATCTTCTTGACAGAGTACTTAAGCAATGTTAAGCATTACATTTTCTAAAGGTAATCGATGTATACTGCATTTTTGGGGTATCGACCCTCACACTGATGAAAATCGGATATTGTGACAGCTGAAGCTGACGGAAGCCAGGCAAAGCATTCGATTTATCAGCTGATCAACCCTCCAACCCTCACCTGTGGTCATGAAATGTGAGATATGCCCGCAAAAGTAAGGTTGGGAATACAAGCAGCTAAAATGGGTTTTCTCCACAGGGTGGCTGGGCTCAGCCTTAGGCCTTGATCATACTCTGTTACGGACACGGACGGCTGGAGATCCAATGGCTAAGTAGTTATTCCTGTTATATTTCTTTGAAGTCCACTGCCTGGGGCGCATGCCTAGTAATATAATATAGCATTGTAATATAAATTCTCTGCAGATGAGTTTGCGCAATCATTGAAACAGGCAAGCAGGTGGACATCCGCATTGACCCTAATGTTCACTGTTCATGAAATTTACCTCACCCGGATCCGAGTGGACATGAAAAGTATAACTGAGGCTTTAGTGAAAAGCTCTGAGAGCTGGAATGGCTCAGAATAGAGTTTCCTTCCTGGGAGACAGGTGAAGTGGTTCAGGCATTTGATCAGAGTGTTGCCTTGATGCGTCCCTGCGGAGGTTTTTCAGGTATGTACAACTGGGAGGGGACCCAAAACCTGCAGGGGAGATTATATGTTTCATCTGGCCTGGAACACTTTGGGATCCCAAGGAAGAACTGCAAAGTGCTGCTGTGAAAAAGAACATGTAAAATATCCTGTTTGCCCTGCTACAACCATGATCTGACTTTGGATAAGCAGAAGATAATGGATACATCCATTTTCTACCACTTATCTGGCTTCAGCTCACAGGGGGGCAGCAGTCTAAGCAGAGAAGCTCAGACTTTCTTCATCCTGGCGACCTCTTCCGGGGGGATACCAAGGTGTTCCCAAGCTAACAGAGAGATATGTTCCACTCAGTGAGCCCTGGTCTGCCCCAGGGACTCCTCCCAATAGGACATGACCGAAACGCCTTGCCTACGAGACGGTCCATCCTGGACGAAAACGGATTCCCCCTTAAACGTGCCTCAGTGGCTTGGTCCACTTCCTATAATTCCCTAAACCCTTTATTTAGCTAAAGGTGAATTTAGGACAACTACTTCTACCACCCAGTAGAATAAAACATATTGACAGTTGTAACAATTCTGCATTTTTTCAGCTTCATTACTTGGTGGTCAAACCATCTGCTTCAGTGCAGCTGTAATATTGTTAAGCAGCAGCCATGACTCCGAATGCAGGAAATTTGCTCATGAGCTAACAGGACTCATTTTTTACCCAGTTTTTAAGTGATTTATTTTTCATGTTCTGGTTCTCGGTCCCCCCCACCCAATTCTACACCATTTATAAAATACTGGAAATACCCCTGTTGGCATGAACATCCACTCTCCAGCTGAGGTGAAAATCCCATCTGCGACCACACAGTAGTGAGATTAAAGGCAGCACTTGCTACACTGAAATAACACACACACCTAAACACATGCACCTACACTGGAAAAGCAAAGAAAAAAGGACAGATTACTACAGCACTACTACAAGTTTATGCAAAAAGAAACACACACACTCACTCACTCACACACAGCCTACAAGAGCATCGGCGCCTGGCAGCCGAGCGCTGGGTGTCTGCGTGCTCTCCAGAGTGGCTCACATCTGTCACCCGCTTGTGTAAGAGGAGGGAGGGGGAGGGTGTGAAGAAGAGAGAGGAGATGCAAAGCGAGGGTTGGGTGGATAAGGAGATGCTTCATTAGTCTGTTACAGAGGCTACAGCTGCAATCAGACTGAGACAGTGAACAGGAAATGTATCGTTTTTCTTCCCCCAAGTCTGTATTCAGATGAGCAGAAGATCTGCAGCAGGTGAAGGTTTATGGGCATATCCAAGCCGTGTCCCTGGTTACCGTAGCCAGCTGAAGGTCACAGAAGGCGCTTTCGCAGCCAGGGCTCATCCATGCCTGAATGTCCTTGGGATTCATGCTGGGTGACCTTAAACTGTGACCCCCTCCCGTGACGCATGAGAGGTGTGGCAAAATATGCAAATCAAAAGCACTGCATCATGAAGAATGTGGTGGTAATGTGACTGCAAAATGTGCCTGTTTGCAGGAGTGGAGTTTGTTATTTTCAAAGGTTCCAGGCTGAATGAATGAAGATGTAGATAGCAACTACAGACGCATGAGGGATTATATCTCAAAACCTGTGAAATGGATGGCAGAAGACACCGTATGCTCACATACAGGCTATAGCACACAATTTCCCTTGCGTTGTAGACCCCCAAAATTCCCACAATATGCAAAAACATGGGGACAGAAGACACAATTTTCCTTTAATTTGA
>VUQG01022526.1:0-26253 GCA_015106755.1 Etia nguti | reverse complement strand
AAACCAGAGTTTGTTTTTGAGGGCAAAAGTAATAATTATGTTATTTAGTTTATAATCCGCTGTTTTCATTTGCCCACTCTTTGTCTTAAACTTGACTGTCATTTGGCTTTTTATTACCCATCATCAATTTCCATTCATCAGTACTAAAACATTGTTACTTTTTATGTAATTCAAACATAATTAAGTGTTATTAACTCTAATTAAGTGCAATTAAGCCTAATGAATCCAATGCCGAGTGAGGAAAGCCACATATGAGACTGATAAACAACAGGAAAAGAAAAAGATCGGAGAACAGAATTGGACAGAGCAGGATTAAATCATATACTGCATATAAAACTGGAAATAGCAACCGCGACGTGACCCACGAGTTGTTGGATCCTGCATGTTGAAACCTCAGTGTTTTTAATAACTGCAGTGTTTATATTTTTTTGGAGCCAGAATTCACCATATTTGGACCACAGGTGGGAATGCTAAGCTACTGTATCAGCTAATGCTTGGTATACAAGCTGAATTTCTGCTAATTAGCACTAAGCAGTAAACTATTAAAATACTAGAATCGAATTCAACTAAAAGAAAAACCTCTTGGAAGTGCTGTATCGTACCAAAGGCCAAACTATTTCTCAGGAACCCATTAAAAATGCTCCAAAAGGGACCGACAGCACAACCAAGGCAGAAAGCTCTGGTTCCAGCTGATTCTCAAAGCTGCTGTGGCTTATTCAGAGAAAAGATGTCCGTTGGCTTCTGTGCCCTAATTCCGTGCAAGTTTTTCAAATATTCCCCATTCCAGCCTCCCAAACCTCTTGAATTGTTCTGAGGGAGCGAATTAGCTTCAGAAGCCAAAACAGCTTTTGATTTCAGGCTATAAACACATTTATTTCTGTTGTAAAGTTAGGCATGTTAACACATGTATCTGTAGGGAGTGACTGTGTTTGCATGTAGCCTCGTGTGGCCATTAGTGGAACTGCACTTTTTGACACCTGTGCATCGATCTCTGCATCAATAAAATCTTCTATAAAGGTCGTCTTTAGCTTGTCGTCAAACAGACAGCTTACTATGCTTTTAAATGTGTTTAACATAAAGGTATAAAGTCAGTGACTTGATGAAGAAAGTATTTGATTAAAAATAAAAGATGGTGCACTGCAGCTTATGGTTAAACGCAAAATTTATGCATGTTATGCAGCTCCTGCTGAGTGATTCACATGCATATACATAATCACACATACACAATAACACCAAGCAGATGGTGAAGCCAGACCTTACAGTGTTGAACTATCCCCACAGCTTCCAAGGTAAAGAAGACATCACTTCAAGAAACACACACACACACACATACAGAGCCATTTTTCCATTGCTTCAGAGGGCATTACATTGCTGTACATGAATTTCCTGGAAGCTTACACTGGCCCGAAAACAAGTCTTCATCCTAAAACATGAAGGTTTGCCCCTGCAGGGAAAAATAAAACCAAATATGTAAACACATTTGCCCCCAAAATACAAATATGCACAGAGCAATAAGGACAGATCAAAGTTTGATTCTTAGCCACACATTTTTCACATGTAGAACAACACATACACCCACTAACCCAGCCCGGCCCCCTCAAACACACACACAGGCACACACACTTGTAGACTTACTCAGTTTCTCCCAGAAGAGAGTTATATTTAAACTGCTGGAAAGGAGTTTTGCTCCCCACAGAGGTCTGTTTAATCTCTAACATCTCTCTACTTTAAACCCTAACTGGCCTATTTCGGAATCTTTTGAATCTACGCACACTCACCCTCACGCACACATAATTTACGGATCAATGTCAAAGTGAAACACACTCAACCCTCCACTTTTTTCCCCCGTTCATAAAATTCACCTCACAGGCTCAAAAACAATCGGCTGGGTTAACAGGGTTTCTTGGGGATCATCCTTTAACCATAACTGAACTGACATGATGCCATGCAGCGACACTGTGAAATGCATGTAGGCATGCAGGAGTGGATCAGTTTGACTAAATGAGTCCCTGCAGCATGAACGCTGTTTGGAGGCTCTGTGTTTAACCGAGGGATTTCTGTGCAGACACAGGATGCCACCCACAGACAGCAGCAAGCCTGGAATGTCACTTCACGCTCGTTTGCAGTCGTGTAGCGTGAAATTCTTTAAACTATGATCTCTGCAAAAAAACTGTATTGATTCACATTTACTTTTACAGTTAAAAATGAGAACATTGTACGCATTATATGCACACTTTCGACTGAAACTCTTATTCCCCTAAAGTTGGGATGCCAGGGTTTCTGCAAGAGTGTTGGAAAACCTCTAAAAAAGAAGGTTTTTTCCTTTTAAATTTAGCATATTTTAAGATGTTTCTTTAAGCAACTGTCAGGTTAGCCAGTGTGTGATTTTAGCTTACTGTTACCTTAAAATGTCTTTGCACGTATAAAAACTGCCTGATAAAGGAAGAAGAGGTTGAAAAAATACAAAAGAACCAGGTTATTGAATTAATTACAGTTTTCTCCTCAGACTGCACAACTGTTCTGGTAGAAATCCTGTGTGGAAATTTAAAACAGGCAGCACGTGCAACCCAAAATGTACAATGGTGGGATTCTGAGTCTGGTCCCGGATAAACTTCCATGCAAATTTATCCATAGGTTTTTTGTAATCTAAACAAACAGGTCAAACTAAACACACAAATATCCAGTGCCTACACTGTAAGCCCCTAAAGAATTCCCACCTGCCCCCTGAGGCTAGGACAGCAGACCGGATTGCACACACACACTTTCAATTCAGTTTTATGTACACGGAGCTAATTCACAACAACGGTTGCATCAAGGTGCTTTATACTGCAAGGTAAAAGCCCTGCAATATTAGAGATAGAGCACAGAAAATCAGATGACCCGCTATCACCATCACTTTACGGTGACAGTGGGGAAGAAGAACTCCCTTTTAACAGAAAAAGACCTCCAGTAAGACCAGGCTCAGGGAGGGGCAGCCATCTACTGTGACCAGCAGGGGCTGAGGGGAAAGAGAGGAGAGACAAAAAAGATGAGCATAGAGAGACAAGGACAAAGTAGGAGAGAGAAGATAAAAGTTAATGCAGCAGTGACGTACAAACGCAGGAGTGAAAAGACGGGAGTAAAGGAGAAATGCTCAGTGCATCATGGGAAGTCCCTCAGCAGCCAGACCTATAGAAGCGTAACTAAGGGACGGTTTGGGGTACCAAATCCATATAAACTTTAGGAAAAAATAAAGGTTTAAGGATAATCTTAAAGGTAGAGAGGCTGTCACTAAGCACACCTTCATTGCAAAAACACTCTCAGATGGCAGGATCCTCCCCCAACCGGACAGTACGCCCTGCCACGTCACAAAAATGTGGAAAAGAATGTGAAAAAGAGCCCACAGAGTCCCATCCCCCCAATCTGACTGAGTGCCTGGAGGATGCACCAGAAGAAACCCGACCCACCGAACACATCTGCACTGATCTGCAGCCAAGGCCCCGGTGCCAGACAACAGAGGACGCTCATGTAGTTCAGAGCTGCTGTGGTAACACAAACGAGGCCTACACAGTATTTGGCAGGTGGTTTTAGTGTTGTGGCTGACTGATGTACCTTTAAAAAGGACCTAAACAGCTAAAACCATCAACGGAGAGGGGTTCCTGCTGCTCGTGGCTCCGTGGTTAGACAGTGTCGGGTTCAAACCCAGGCCAGGACTCCCTCACATCTTCCTCCCTGAGCTTGGGCTGATTATAAATTTTCTGTTAATCATCTCTAATCAATTAAGCGTCTGGTTCAACACTATTAATCACTAATGTTTGTTGAACCTTGTAAAGCATTTCATAAGCTAATCTAATGAGCTCCTTCTTATGAATACCTTTATTACCACCTCTATATCATCCTGATGCTTTATATAAGGTGAATAAACGGTCACGGACAGCTGAACATGACGAGCGGCGAGAGGACAGAAGACGGGTGTAAATCACGTCTGCGACAACACGGCAGGAGGAGAGGAAGAAGAAGAGGAGGAGGAGGAGAGCGGAGCACAGGGATGAGATCATTGGTGGCCGGGGAGTGATTGAGGCGAGCAGGCGAGTGTACCACCCTGAGAGGGACCAGGTGCTACAGTAAATCACCTTGGAAACGGTCGCCATGGAGACCTTAAAGACAAAACGGGAGGCAGACGAGAGGGAAGCTGGGTTCTGACGGTGTGTGTGCCAGCGATTGAGCGATGTCAGCGTGCGCGCGTGTGTGTGTTATGAGAGAGAAGACTGATGTGTTCCTGTGTAATCTAATCATGGCGGCTGAGAATGGAACATCTGAGGGACGACTTTGAGCTGCAGCAGGCGGACCGCTCTGTCTCTTCTTTTCACTCGTCTATATCACGACATGCGTTATTACCGCTGTCGCTGTGCACACACAAACACGAGTGTGCGTCTCAAAGGCGTGCGCGCACGTGTGATATCGCCACAGCCACTGCTCCGTCTCTTCCCTGAGAGAATTCCCAACTAGAGGTTTTGAATTATTCACAGCTGTGATCAGTGCTATTACACGGCTGTTAGCGGAGGTGAAGATACGTTCCACGCATCCGTCCATCCTCCCTTCTCCGTCTACCTCCCCTCCCCTCTCCTCCCCCTCGTTGTGACAGTAAACTGCCTTTTTATCCGTACAGCCATCCTCCATCTCTCACTCAACAACCTCCTCTTCAATTTCCTCCTCTGCTGTCACACCAGCTCTGTCTTCCATTCTCTCAATCTCTTCTTCATCTGATTGCTTTTCCACTTTTTTCTTTACTCCTCCACCCCATGCCACCATTTCCTCCCTCCCCCTCGTTCTCCATCCACCCCTTCAGCTCCATCCATCTTCCCATTTACTCCTCCGCCCTGCTTTGTTTTCACCCTTCTCGTCCGCCTCATTCTTTCACGCTTTCATTTGTTTTTTCTACCTGTTTCACATTTGTTTTTCTTCGTCCAAACTCATCCATCTTTATTCCCGCTGTTGCTCATTTAGCGGCTGTATCCGTCCCTCCCCCCCACCTCAGCGGCCATCATTCACTCCCTCGTCTCCACCCTCTCCTCCCTTTCACCATTTACCGTTTTTCACTCTCTTCTCCTGTTTTGTTTGACTCCATCTTTACTGAGCGGCCGTGTAACCTCCACCTCTCTTTGTCTCTCTCTCCATCTACCTCTCTAAATCTATCTCTGCCTCTGTCATAGCCCCCTCATTATGCCTTCTCCTCCCATCTCTCTCTCTTTCTCCCTCTCTCCAGAGAAGCCATTAGGTGCTGCTGTAAGGCTATCACTCTTCTGCGTTCTACCTCTCTTTTCACTCTTTTTCACTCTGCTTTAGTCTCAGGGCAATGGGTTCCCCTTCCCTCCTTCCCTCTGTCATTCTTCCTCAGTTTCTCCTTCTCTCTCCTTTCCTGTATTTCTTCAGGCGCTCTTTTCTCTCCTCCTCTCGACTTCACATCCTTCCTTCTGCTTCAATCCACTTCACCTTCCCTCCATCTTGATTCCTCCACCCCTTTAACTGCCTCCACCTTGTATCCTACCATATTCCGGTGAGATCGTCTTCTGTAGCTGTGGGCTTATAAGCAATCTATACTGTGCTGTCTGTGGCTTCTACACTTACACCCACAGTTATGTACGTGCACTAAATCTCTCCATCAGTTCAATTCTTAGCATATATTTCTATCGTCGGAATCAGCTGCAACACCGAAGCAGCGATGAATCAGGCCGACAACTAAATATTACTTTCTCTAATAACGGAGATCTTATAGTGATGTCTTCAAATCCACTGCTGCAGCCAACTGAGAGTCCAAACCAACCCATATATGTACCCTGTTTATATGACTGTGTCATATTTTACTGTATCTGAACAGCTGGGGAGGAGTAATATGCAAAGTAAGAAGGAAAAGTATAATGTTTGATTGTTAAGGAGAAGGTTACAAGCTCATAAACATGGATGTAAATTCAGAGGTCTGTAGCTGCTGTTCCATCTTCCTGTTTAAGCTCAGTGCAAAAATGCAAACACAGATACTGGATTATGGGACTACTGTGACAGCAAACTGAAAGGATGTTAGCCAACCATGCCGTGAAATAAACAGTTTAACTGAGAGTCTGTTTACGTGATTTATTGGTGTGAAAGGCACGCTTTTTAAATACATTTAGAGAAATGTCTTCGGTGATGTGCCATGTGGAGCTGTGGTTAATGCCTCGTTAAAGCATGCTAGTCTAGTGGAAGCGGTGAGGAATTTGAGAATAATTACAGCCATAGACTCTATAAAAGATGGATGAAGCTTCCATTTTCCCTTTTAAAAGTGAAAATACACAGAACGTGAAAAACTGTGTGAAAAAAAAACAGAAGTGCCGCAAACCTGCATGCTTTTTAATGGCCACCAGGGGGCGAACCCAGTAGCTGTGGAAAGATTGCAGCCCTGTTAAAATCTAGGCCTGGGCCCTGACCTCAGTGGGCACTTTTCAGATAAATTCACTCAGTTTGGGTCACATTAAATAAAAATTTGAATCAATGATATAAATTTCACTGGATAATGACTTGTTCACTTAGCTCAAGGGTTCATGAGAAAGGAAATATATTTAGCATATACCCAATGATGTGACCCATTGGTTTGTTAAGCCCCACTATGCCTCGATCTGCAGTTTTGGCATTTTAAAAGAGGATGTGATGAGTGAGGGGTGGATCCAGTTGTGAAACAGCACTTTCATTAGCTAATGTCTTAGAATGATCACAGTTTCCTAAAACTTAATGTTTGAACCTGAAACTAGTGAATGACCCCATAAAGTCATCAGTCATCAGTTTGCTGAGGTAACAGAGAAAGGGCTGAGGGGTGTTTTCCTTTTGACCTCTGTACAGCCACAGGTTTGCCCCCTGGTGGTGATTAAAAAGAATCCAGATTTATGTAACTGTTTGGTTTTATTTTTCAGAACCGGAAGCCACGCCCCTTTTGTATACCATCTACAGTTAGACAAAAGGATGCTACTGGTAACTAGTTAGTAGTCACTTAAACTACAAAAATAATAACATCTAAAAGCAAATACTGGGAGTGTATTTTAAAGGCATCTGAAAAATGTTCAATGACAAAATCATTTGCACGCTATATCAGGCTGGTGTGCAGAGTTTGGCTTAACTGCTAGCATTAGCACACATCCTTTCTTGCCTGTATATTAATGTCGAGCGGTTATATATCATTTTACAGCCTAGACAACCATAGTTTTTCATTCCCTACATCCAAATACTGACGAACCAACCTTATGAGATGTCGTCTGTCTCACATTCCCTCTTGCTCGATTTAAAGGGAATGGGCTGCTGTCTAATAGTACACTACCAACCTTTTTTTACATGAACAAATTAAGAATAATTTATTTAAATGACTACAGTTTTTGGTTACAGCTAGTGAGGGTAGGAATGTTGAATCAACTATTTGAGTAACTGTGAACATCCCTAACAAAACTAGCAACTGATATTAATACTGTTATTTATTTTTTTTGGTGATTTCAATCCCATTAAATGCTGCAGCTTTCCTCAAAAACATACTTTTTATCCAGAGACACAAGCAATCTGTGGATATTAAAAAAAAGCCAGATATTTAAGATAGTGTGAGCCTTTAAGATATGAATTCTGGTGCTTTTCTTGCTCTGGAGAAGGGATATAATGACGAATAAATCCAATTTTCTGATCCACTTATTGTATTAGAAGAAAACATTCACAAATCAGTCTGAGCGTGCACACAAACACACAAACTACGGAGCACAACCCATCTCCCTCTCGCTTTGTCTTACACATTTAGCTGCCTTTCTACATGCTGCACCTTCTGCTATCTTCATCGCCCCCAACTCTGCCCATCTTTGTATGCTATTAATCTCTCTCCTCCTCCCTTTGCTTCCTCTGCCTTACCTCTCCCTCTCACATGCAGGGGAGACAGAGAGCGAGGGAGAGTGACCATTATCTAAGGCAGCATCTCCAATAATTCCACAGCAGCCTATTATCCACAATAGAGCCAAAATGGCCTTTGGTAATATGATGAAATCTGCCGTAAAAAGTAGAAATGGGACTAAAAGCGTCAGAGTGTAGAAAAACCTCCATTCCTCAGCTGCTTTATCACATTATTGCATTCTACTCATCTCCCTCTGCCCGCCACCCTCCCTCCCACATTCAGAGCATTACTGTGTCTTTCTCTAAATTCTCTTCATTTCACTCAGTTTGTCTCTTTCTCTCCACTTGTTTAGTAAAAACCCCTCCCTTCATCAGTCACACAACTCTGTCTCTTCCCATCTATTGCTTTCCCTGTCTCTTGCTCCCCCCTGTCCGTCTCTTCATCGCTCGCTCTCTCGGCTCTCTATGCAGCTCTCCACGAGAGCGCGTTGATCCGTCATCAGATAACAGCGTGCTCTCAAAAAAGTAGAAAATGGAAATTCCATTAAACTAAGTGTTGGTCTCAGTCTCTTCCTAATGCAGCTAAAACGCTAATCCGGCTCGCGCACGCATGCGGACGGACCGGCGTGGACGTGACCGCTCGTGCACGCAAACGCAGGAGAGAAAGGACCTTGCAATCAGTAGTGTGCCACAAATAGGTGCAGGGAAAACAATTTGCAGTCATTGCTAACAGCTGCTGCTGGTGGTGGTGGTGCTGTGAAGGCGGTTTGAGTGTGTGTGTGTGCAGAGAAGAAAAAAAGAGAAAGAGAGATAGAACCAGTCCAATCTCTCCCCCTTTTCCCTTTCTCCCTTTTCCCCTCCTCCACTGCGTTGTCCCATGGGAGGTGGAGAGGTGATGTATAGACCCTCTCATGATTGCACGACTCAGCAGAACAGATGGACAGAGAGAGGGAGAGAAGGACAGAAAGAGTTAGAGGTATACTGTAGTAGACAGAACAAAAGGTTGATGCGATGTGTGTGCAGACTGAAGACGATGTGGAGAGCTAATATGCTGTTTTTAGTCATCCTTAAAGCCAAGAACCAAAGTGTGTATGTGTATACACCTGCATGGTAGGGCGTCTTCTTCAAACACTGTGGCAGGAGACGTTCCCGATAGTCTGGTCCCAAACAATGTTGATCAAATGAATCAAAGACAGCTTTTTGCTCATACTGACGGTAGATATGTTATATGCAGATATGTAATTAAGGTGGAAATGTTTCACTGTCTCAGTGAAGTCCTTTTAGAAGCAGGTCTTGCT
Source organism: Etia nguti (assembly GCA_015106755.1). Classification (NCBI taxonomy): domain Eukaryota; kingdom Metazoa; phylum Chordata; class Actinopteri; order Cichliformes; family Cichlidae; genus Etia; species Etia nguti. Next base: position 17,086 of record VUQG01022526.1, on the reverse strand, counting down.
ATTTAGCAGCCATGTCACTAAGGCCCACAATTGTAACTGCAATCACATCTGCCACGCTGCTTCTGACATTTTGTTTTGTTTGTTAGCAGAACTACTCATAAAGTTACGGACAGCTTTGAATTAAAATTTATAATAGTCGGCACTTTTTGGAAGAATCATTCGCCAATGTGGGAGCGCAATATTGGATATTTGGTGTCTTATCTTTGAAAATGCATCTGAAATTGAAATGAGAAAAATTGGGAGATGTCTTCTTGATGTTCTCAGGAAAATATCACAAATAAATCAAAAGCCAGATTTCCTTCTTTGTCCAGAGATTCAGTTCCTGCCTGCTGTGGAGAGATTTTTTAAAGCCTGGCAGAGGTACGGACCGTTTCAGTGGTTGTTTCGACGGCCATCCCGGCACAAAATGTGGGTGTTAGGAGTCACAGGTCAAATCTGATAAATAAAAAAAGCTGCCTTTAATAAGGGTTTCTTTAACTTGAAAGTTATACTTCTAAATATAAGCAAAAATACATCACAGCTTCTTTGACAGCTCAGTCTAAGAGCCAAGAAAAGAAAAACTATCGTAAAAACGTAGCACAATTTTTTACTAAAACAACAACGATCACGCTCTTACTGCTCCGCATGTTTATGAGGTTTGAGGTGTGTGATGTGTAACACATCACACACCTCAAACCTCATAAACATGCTCAAGGATTCCTAAACTCTCGTGTCTCTGTAAATGCTTGCTATCAAAGAGTGATTGAAGATAACGTTGGGCCATCTGTCTGAAAGCTGAACCAGAGGTGGGCCTTTCAACGCAACAGTTATGCTAAGGCACATTAACCATCCTACCAAAGAACTGCTCAACAAGAAAAAAACTGAGTTTAATGGAGCCATGCCCACATTTGAACCTGACTGAAATGGTGTGGGAGGATTTAAAAGGGTCAGAAAGACCCTCAAACATCTTGGAACTGGAGGAATTTTAAACAGAATAATAAATTAAGCATTTTTACTTGAAATAATTTCTTCAAAAGGGGGCAAAAATAACTAGTGAGGTTAAATTTTTCCACTGGAGAACATGACGTGTTTATATTTTTACATCTCACGTTTTCTTGTCCAAACACGTCCCAAAAAGTCAGCAGTCCTCGGGATGTACTTATTTTCCTCATGACTGTAGCTCATGAGATGGATTTGTGACTGTGATGACAAAGCATAAGCAGAGTTACTCATCAAATATCCTCCATCTGCTTGTTTTCGTGGACGTATTACGTCTTTGAAAGTCGGCCTGTGCAGATAATTGCAGACCTTTACTGTTAGTTTAGCTGACACGACGTCACGGGGCTCTGGCGTTGAGGCTGCAAAGTCAGACTAAACCGAAGCACTCTCAACACAAAACATGAGCCATAAAGTGGCAATTACCTCAGCTGTGACCAGAGACCCTTCCTCCTCCCAGCCGCCTTATCATTTCTACAAAACAAGTGCAATCGAGGGGTGGTTAAGAGAAAAAAAGAAGGGAGGGGGCCAATAGAAGGAAGCATAACTTAAGGAGGAGTGGAAGGAAAGATGTTGAAAGAGGAAGGGAGGAAACAGGCACTCGGAGGAGATGAAGACAAGCAGCAGAGGATGGAGGGATGTATAGGGGAAATCGTTTTTGAAGGAGCGGACTGTCGGCCAACCTGGAGGGAGAAATAGATGTGTAAACAAACAGTGGCTATACGGATAAACAAGAGTGAGCCAGAGAGAAAGAAAAGAGAGCGCGAGAGAGAGAGAAAAGAGGGAGGGGAGGGTGGGAGCAGAGTGGGAGGAAGGCACAGAGTGAGAAAACAAGCTCGACCATGTGTTTAAGTCAACAGCGGCAAGAGAAACCTCAATAGAGAAAAAGGTGTGGGCGGGAAAACACTCCACGGGGAGAGAGGAGACAGATGTAGAAAGGAGCCAGGCACTGAGAGATGTAGAAAGAGACGGAGAGGAGAAGGAGGGAGATGCCTAGAGATTAAGAGAGATGTAGAGAAAAAAAACAGATGAGCGATTGAAATGAAAATCAAGACAAAGTGGAACGTTTAGCGGGTCATAGAAGGTACGCGAGTGTGGAAACATCCTATAGCTTAGTGGCTGTGTTGATTGTTGACAGCAAAAAAAAAAAAAAACTAGATGGGCGGAGAGGGGTGGGGTGATGAGGGGATGGTGGGAATTAAACGACAAGAAGAAAAACTAATTATTCTGTGATTCCTCTAATTAGCTCTGGCTTTACTGACAAGCTCTGCAAGGCACCAGACGTTTACCAAAGGATCCGCACTACTCTGATGGGCCCGGGTGGGAGGGACCGGGAAGAGAGGGAGGAAAAGAAAAAAAGATGGAGGGAAGGTGAGCTGGGGGGGGCGAGAAAGAGAAGGAGGGCGGGGGTTTGACATGAACAAAGATGGACGGAAGAGAGAGTAGAGGAGGAGGTGGAAGGGAGGGAGGCGGCAGCGAGGGGGGTCTGAAGTTATCTGAAATGACTCCATCAAAGTAAGAGAGAGAGAGAGGAGGAGAAAAAAGGAGCTAAACCCCAGGGGACGAACTTGTGACGTCTGTTTACCCATGCATTGAGCAGCTTTTACATAAACTAACAATTAAAAAGCCTCATTTAGTGTTGAGGATAATGCACACACTGGCATGTCAATGAGGGGAAGTCATCTTTAAACACTGACTGTGGTCTAATAGCTGCTGCTGAGACAAGACAGGGGCGTTCTCAGTTCTCTTATATCAAACACTGAAGTGGATAATCCGAAAATTCAAGTTAGTCCAGTCGTCTTATGTTGATGTTGATGTTTTTTGGTAAAATAATGTATTCCAGAAGTAACTGTGCAGAAAAAACAGGTCCCAATGAAGACTTACAGTCGACCTGATTTTTTTCTCTGGTGATTTGTTCCAAAAAACAAAAACTTGGTATGGTTACTGTTTTTGCTCTTTTTTTGATGATTGTGTAATTTTTAGGCTTTTTTTTCTATAAATATAAAGAGCAGTAGATGTCTTCTGCTTTCTTTTTATTGTTTAAACATTTATATGACATGTTGTGCCTTTATCTACAGGAAAATGCAGAAAGTGACAGGAAAGTAGGGAAAGAGTGAAGGCGGATAAATGTAAGAAATCAGTCGGTGTATGCTCAATCAGGTGAGGTACGGTGGCACCAACATGTGTGTTTTGTTTGATTTATATGAGAGAAAGAATTGAAAATTACAGTTAAGTCATGTCGCTACTTTTGGCTCATTTCAATACTAAACACTGGAAATATTTAAAGAAAAACAAAGAAGTGCAAATAAAACAGATTCTGCATGAACAGTCGGCTTTCAAATATAATCTGTGGTGGTTAAAGGCGCCTCTTTTGTATATGTATATGTAGTCTATGTTGAGCCCAGGCATTGTAGTGAAGTCACACTTTGACGACAAGTGATGACGAAATTTATTTTACATCCAGCATTTTCGCTCTCATTACCACAGTCCTGGTGCAAGGATGACACAAAGACTTTCTCAAACCAACATTATGAAAGCTGAAATGTTAGCATGTGTAGATAAATTATTTATGCTCTTTAATTTAGTAACTAGCATAACAATACAGCCAAAGCCAAACGTTAGCATACTGTGTGGGTTTCTAGTTTGGGTAGAAACCCACAGTGACCACAGAGTCTGTTTCCCTGCATGGAAACATGGAAAAACTGAAATTTTAACAGGCTTACTCTGGCTTGTTATGATTGTTAAGGTTTCACTGGATAATTTCTTCCATGCTTTAAAAGCAGTCCAGTTTTGTAGACGGGCAGCATCGAACTTTTACTGTTCGTACCACGTTCATGCACTGGCTGCAGGGGAACATGTGCCGAACCCACTTTAACACATTTTTCTCAGTGTGATGCAGGAAAGCCTTGTTTTGGACAATGAAGCACTGGTATCACTGAATCGACACTGAATTTCTGCACTTTAAAAACACCGAATGAAGCAAACACATCCTGCTACCATCTGAACATAAGAAGAAAAACTGCAGTCAAAAAAATTAGCTCTGAGAAACATTAATGAAGACGTGCTCGTTTCAGTGCAAACACACGCTTCACATCCTGGGCTCCGACGGGTATATTTTTCCTCAGATAGGTAAGCAGATTCTGTCAAGAAAATAGCGTGAAATTCCTGAAATATGAACCCACGGGTAATATATGGTGTGCATCTGGGCTTATATATGCCTGCTGACAGGTACATATAACATACATACAGTATGGCTTTATGCTGGTGTATTCTCCCGGGGATAAACAATAAGATAAATGTTAAAGAGGAAGAGTACCTGTGTGTGTTTCAGCCTATGCTGAGAGGCTTATTTGCAGTTTTCTTCTGGCAGCGAGGTTTGCCACGTGCCAGGAACGTGGCGCTCGACAAAGCATTAGTTTACTGATCACATACACACACACATATGCGCACACACACAGGCACACTCCAGCTAATGGTTACTGGTAGATCCAAGCATGAGTGAAGGGGGCGAAATGAAAGAGAGGGGTTAAGTCGCTGAGTATGGAGGGATTTAGACCTCAAACAGTTAGAGAAAGAGAGAGGGGGGAGAAAGAGGGGGAGGGGGAGTAAAGAAGTGCAATGAATGACTCACCGAGCGTGTAAGTGTTTAACTGTGCCGTACTGGTGTTAGTGAGTGATAGGGAACTCTACAGGGACCAGCAGTGAAGGTAATGCTACCAGTGCGCCTGTAACGTCTCTCCTTCTCTTGATTTCGCTCTCTGTTTTATGCTTTTCTGCCTCTCGCTGAGCCTCGGGAGATGCAGGAAGAGAGGAACATGCTGCGGAAGGAAGAAGGGATATCCCTGCGTATCGTTTCTCTCCTCCTCAGCTCTGACTTTTTATCCTCCTTTCCATCCAACAGCACAAACAGCTGCTTCTTTAAACAGATGAGATATCCCAGATTATTGACCCGCTGTATTGACATGTTCCACATATCTCTGTGTGGATGTGTGTGTGTGTTTGTCCTGGGAGACTAATGGTATGCCTCTAGTTTCTACTGCAGAGAAATCAATGACAACACAACCCTTCCACCTTAGAAATCCAATGAAGGGTTGGGCAGCGGCACATGTGTGTTTACGAATGTTTATGCTTGATTGTTAGTGGGTATTTGCACACACAACACACAAACCTGTAGCTACAGTGGTAAAATATGCTTACTTATCAGCTAATCCTCACCAGCGACGCTGTTGTTTAAACCTGGAGGTGTCCATTAGCGCCGGCTAATGTCGGCCGTGGTGGGCTAATGCGTGAGGTCCTCTGACCGACCACAGAGGCCTGTTTGTGCCACGGCTGCTGAGATTGATTAAGGGTGGGGGAGAGCGGCATAATGTACCGTTGTTAGCCTTGCTCATTGACCATATGGAGATCAATACTTAAGAGTGGCCTGAGGACAGTCACAAACACACACGTGATACAAGCATGCTAACATTCCTCAGTGGGCTAACATGGAGGGAGAGAACGACTCACGTCCACAAACAGCCTGTGGTCTAAATAATGTTAATGATTCAACCATTAGGACCGAGGCATGAATCAGTGGTAATGGCTACAAGAGTGGCCGGTATTGATAAATGGTAACACGTGTTTAAGCACCTAGGCAAAGAAACACACACAAAATAGCATGGCGGGAACATCCAATCAGAGCCCCAGCTGATCAGCTGATCATGAAGGAGAAAAAAAAACAGACGTGCTAACAGGACAATTAGCAGCTGATGACAGTTTGCCCCCCCCCCCTTCTCCCTGTTTAACAACCCCTGAAAAATGTCCAGATCAAACACTGCATCGGTTTGAAGCGTATTCTGATCATTTTCATCAAAGTTAGTGCAAAAATTAGTACAGAGGCCACGTTCCAAACTAATGTCACACCCAATTTCATCACAGCGCACAAAAGTTGAGCCGAGCTCAATTTTGCATTTGCCATATTCTTTTCATAAAAGCATCTGCACCTGCACTGCAGCTTCCTCACAGCACTGAATGAGAGGCTGCAGCTTTCACGCAGTGTTTGAAGTCACCGAGAACTGAGGAGAATGATTTTCCCTGTCACGAGGAGAACGTGACTTAAACCAAAGTCCTTCTACAGGCAAGTATTGCTATTCCGTATTTCAAGCATTACTTAAATAAACGCTAATTCCAACTCACCAAAAAAAACTCTTAAAAAGTTTGTAGACTTTACAGCTCTACCATCGCCTTTGCTCTTCTCCCAGAAATTTAAATTCAGGATTCTTCTGATTTTTCTCTCTGGTTGAGAGAAATGTTGATTAAAATTGCTCTACCGAGTCCCAACTGCAGGTACTGTTTATACGAAAAAGTGAAGTCAATGCAGAAGTGCTTCAAAACCTGGATTATTTCTAATGGCCAAACAACAGACCTACGAGAAAATGACCCTCTAAAGGCTGGTTTCAGTCCAGCACGATGTTCAGTTTGAAAATAATTGTTCAAATTTTCGTGTGCAATGTAATATGAACTAAAGTATAACTGCTTTATAGTACATTACTATTACATGAGGTTTACAATCCCTCAGTTTTTCTATCAGATCCACAAATCAATGGGTGTGTCACGTTCAGGACATCCAGCCAAAGTTATAACAGATATTCAAAGTCTAAAAGACCTGGAAAAATAGGTGACAGCTAACTTTAGATACTAATTCATGTTTTACATAAAAATATACAAAATACATTGTAATCGCATTACTTTCCTCATGCCGAGGTCACTATCTGTGCCTAAAGGTCTCTGATACAGAAGTTGATGGCGATTTAGCGTTTAGGGCCGTGCTCCCAGGTGAGATTCAAGACACAACGCCAGCTATTTCAGTCTCATCTGCACGGAGGGGGAACAGGAGGAGCAGGAGTAGAGGAGTGGGAGGGGAGGAGAAGGAAGAACGGAAACTAAGGCTCTAAATTTAGCCCGATGCGACATTCCAGAGAAGAATAATACTGTTTCCTCCTCCTCCTTCTCCTCCTGCTGCCGCCGCTTCTTCTGCTGCTGCTGGTGGAGGAAGAAGGAGACAGGGAGGAATCGGGAATGGGGAAACAGAAATGGAGAGACCACAATCGCCCTATGAAGTTTACAGACATTACACAACAGCCAGAGAGGACAGAAAACTGGAGACAATGAGAGGCCAAAGAGAGTCTCAGATATCCTCTCTTAAGCCGTGGTGCAAAAAGTTTCCACTGGCTGGTGAATGTGGAAGTTTTCGGAGCCCGAGTGCTCAGAGAAACCGTCATGTGATTCTGTGTTTGTCCTCATATCCCTGACCTTCCACACAGGGAGAGGAGAGACAGAGGGAAGGAAGCATGAGGGGGAGGGAGAAAAGGATAAGGAAAGGAAAAATACAAGGTATCTGGGATGAAAACACACACCCCCACCCACCCACCCACGCATCCACACATGAGTACACAGAAATGAGTACACAGTTTAGCACTGTGTGCGCGTGTTCTTCCGACTCACGTCTCACATGACTAGTCACACAGCTTGGGGTGTGTGACCCACCAGGTATCTGCTCATATCAGAACAGCTGCTACAGGTGTGGCGAGGAGTTTTACACATGACCTTTATATGTCACTACTTTTTCTGTGAGTACGTTTCCACGGTCGTTTGTTTCTCCTTCCAAATGAGTGCAGGAAACATTGCAGAGGCACTGAAAATGATGAATGGTTCCTTCAAACAAACACGTAAAACTGTTTACACTCCAAGAACTGAAACATATGCAGTGAAATTAGCTGACTACACATAAACACACCGACCGCTTCTCATTTCCGGGTTTCTAATACTGGTGCTTTGGCTCGCTTTGTTTTCACCGGCCACGGTGTTATTGGATGCTGAGAGAAAACCTCTGTTATGAAAGAACGACAAAGTCCATATAAGGTGTCGGGATGAGTGGCGCTTTGTTTTTAATGGGCTGGCACAAGGGAGCACCAATAACCAGTCAGGGAGGGTGATGGAAAATCTGAAATAAGGACCAAACCACTTGAAAACTGGCTCAAAATTCAGCAAATTAAAATCCTGCCTCTGTTTGGACATTAGGTTAACTCACATTAGTGAGCTAGTGTTTACACCATACCTCCCAGGAAAAGAAACTACATGCTGCAGGACAACGAACTGCAACAATGCAATTAGATCGATTTATAATGTATAATGTGTGAAAACAATACATTAGCACAGGTGAAACAACATGTAATGGCTAGTATCTAGTCTGCTCACAACGCTTATTCTTCCATGTAAACATGGTAGTATGAACTCAATCACTTCTAAGGTCTTAATTTCTTTAATTAAAAGTAACTTTTGTTCAATATTTATTTGCTCCACGTCCAGCATGATCAGCTTAGTCTCATTCAGAGCATTGCAGACACACCGGGGCCAATGTGGCTGAGGAGGCAGAGCGGGTCGTCCACCAATCGGAAGGCAGAAGCAGTCCAAAACGTCTGCGTTAGAGAGTCTGGCTGCAGGATGACAGAATCAAAATAGTTGAATGACAGCGTGCCCATAGGAGACTGTCCAATGAAAAAAATGCATATAGGGCGCTCGTTAATAGACTGGGGCAGCCCACCCAAGTGAGGCCTGGGTGTGGGAAACACTGTTTACAGCCACTCTAACATACACATAAGGTTAAAACACCATGACTGAGCCGGAGCGGTCGGTTGTCAAAAATATAAACAGCCAAATGTAGTTCCAACTCTTCGAGAGAGCATGTGAGGCGTCAAACGGAGGAAAGAGGAAAGCGATAAAAAGAGAGGCCACGATCAAGGCTGATAGCGAGGGAACAGAGTTTGTGCAGTTTCAGCAGGAACTGTCTGTGCTGTCCCGGATCGGGATGACACGGCAGGGGCTGACATTAAACTATCAGCTTCTCCAGGACGTCACAATGAAAAAGTTTAACCTTTTTCTCAGTACACTCGTTCTCGGTAGTTAGATGGCAGAGATGATTGGAGGCTTGGTGACCTCTAAGTTGTATGAATACAAACAACCGCACCCCTGCTATCTCCAGGCTCTCCCGCTCGCTTCGTCTCATGAGGCAGAGCTGCAGCAGAGCCCGCCCACATCGAGGTCAGCGAGAGATTTACTTCCTTATCAACTCAAGCAGACAGCTGCCCGTCAGAGGAAAGCGAGACGGACAGACGCGGAGAGATGAAAGATGGAAACGGGGATGAGATGGAGGTCTGCGATGGACAAGGTCACGTTTCTATGGAGATTTTATAGCGGTGTGACATCAGAGGCGACCGCTGTGACTGTGTGACACGAACGCACGCAACAAGGTCTCGAGTGCAGAGGGTGAAAGACAGGAAGGAGGTGGGACAGGAGTGAAAAAAGAAAAAGCAGAGGAAAAGAGGGAGAGAGTGACAGAGGGAAAACAAGACGCATTGGTTCTTTGCTACAGCAGTGACGGGGTGTGTGTGTGTGTGTGTGTGTGTGCGCCGCAGCCCTCCTCTGCCAGATTACAGAGTGACGTAGTGTTATCATTTCTCTGATAGGAGCTCTGCCACAAGAGGAGAGGGAGGAGGGAGAGGACAGAAAGGGGGAGGGGTGACGATTCTCATTGCTGGAAAAATGGTCTGATAGCCAAGAAAAAAGGGAGGGAGGGAAAGGAAGAGTGAGGCAGAGATAGAGACATAGTGCCACACAAAGGAGCCGAGCAGACACAAAGAGAGAGAGACGGACGGAGGAAAAACAGGGCAAGGGAGAGAAAGTGAAAAGAGGTGGAGAAAAAAAATGGCAGGGAGATTGAAAAGAGAGAGATTTCTTTGTGTGGAAAAAAAAGATCAGAGAGTTCAGAAGAAAGGGTAAAATACAGGCAAGTGGAAGAAGAAGAATGCAGAGGTGGCAGAGAGTTGAGGAAAGAAAAGAAAAGAAATAAAAACGACCCGACGAAGTGCCCTCCGGGCGGATGGTGGGTCAAGAAAAGTGTGTGTGTGTGTGTGTGTGTGTGCGTCCACATGGCAGCGGCAAGCAACATTTACAAAGAGGCAGCTGTTCCATTAGCTACTGCCATTGTGTCTAATTACATCCTGGTCTCCTTAGACACACGCACATACACAGCATATGTGCATACGAACACACAAACGCTGCCTCTCCAGCCAACCAAGAAATCCCTACCATGCAGACTAACAAGGGGAGGAACTTGGAGCGACGCAAACACAGTGTGTGTGCGCGTGTGTGTGTGTGTTAATCACAGTGTCATGCACACTCCCTTACAACCCCACCCCCCTCAACACAAGGCAGAGAAATGACACTTAAGATCTACGAGTGTCTGTGCATGTGTGTTACCCAGCATTTCTCTTACTTCCACTCGCACGCGCGCACACACACACGCACACACACACACACACGCACGCACACACGCACACCTCCCCCAGCCGCTGAGGAGAGGAGGATCTGAGGCTTTGTGAAATACCAAACATACCAGAGAAGCCACATGAGAGGGAAAAGGCAGCTTTTGAGAAGCCCTCAAAAGACACACACACACACACACACACATGTGCACGAGCTCACTGAGGCACAAGGGCTTGCAGTTGTTACAGGAATCACGCTTTTCATGCACACACACGTGCACAAAGGCTTGCACGCAGCACTAGCATGATGTGCAAGGAGATTGACAGAATGGCAGAATTCACACAAACCACACGCAAACATACAAATACACACACAAACACACACGCGCACACACTCGTACAGACTTCCTCCCTAATCAGCTCAGTGGTGTAGCATTTGGATAAGAAGCGCTCCTAAGACTCCTTGACAATGGTGAGACAGGAGAGCTTACATTGTATTAAACCAGACAAACCGTACACAAGCATCCTTCAAGCTAAGCACTGCTGCTAACCTGCCGCCTGAAGAACACGGCAGCACAGAGAAAAGAAAGCCCAACAGAGGCCCGGGCCAATAAGAGCTGGTTTCCATTCAATCAAATCAGATTAGATCATTGTATTTCATAAATCTCTTCAGCTCACCCCCACGTGATTTAAAGATACCAAACTAGTAGAAACACAGCACGGAGAAGAAGCAAGGCAGTGGTTTTATCAAAGCAACAAACGGCTAAAAGTAGTTCATCTTAAATGTTCTCCACGCAACTCTTTCGTCTATTGGATCCTGTTTTATTGCTGTATTCAGGTTCGTCGCATGAAATCAAACATTGCTTGAGAGTTGTCCGCCCTATTGGGCGTGCCATAACCTACTGAGGCGACCTTCCACGCTGTATTCATGCGCTGTTTACACACCGTTTTTATCACAACGCCTAAATCCTGCTGTGCTGTTGGCTCCAGTAATCATCAAGGACAGAAAGAGAATATTTCTTTTTATCGCTTTTGGACAGAACATGTTGAACTGCAGCAGCAAATCAACAAAAAACACCAGCCCTACGTTACAGATTACAGGTTAGATTATGCAGTGAGCGCCTGATTAACTGATGTGCTTAATAACGAGTCAATGATGGTCTGGGGAACACCAGATTGCTAGGGAAAAATCAGCTGGTGGCTGGTGAAATGAGTTGCTGCACCAAAAATCTCTTTTTGATTGCTGTGGTTGCATGAAAGATGTTGACTTGTCTGCACAGACTGGTCATTCACCACCAAAACTCAAAAAAGTGTGACGCAAACGGGAAACAGGACGGTCAGATACAATGTGCCTTACTGCTGCAACAAACTCATTTCAAAAGGTGCAACTATCCAGGAAACTTTTTTACAGTTTCACTACTGTTTAGCGAGTGGTTAGAAAATGCTTGCAGACAAGTTGGCGTCTTCCATATAAACTACCGGTGACTGAGGCAACCAAAGTAATTGCATGGACTTTTACTGGTGTGTATAACTCTTTGCGATCTCCAGTAACCTCCAACAACCACACGACAACTTTTTATGGAATACATTTCCCCAGCCACTGCTTTTGGAGCCCAAGCAACAAAGTACTACCTGTAAATCCCACAGTGGCCTCTGGTGTCATTAATAACAATGGTTTTCTGGAAGTTACGCTTTAAGTGTGTAAGGTGGTACATTCATTGAATATAACACAGAGCTAAAAAAAAAAAAACTGTGTTTACTTTACTGGTAAGTTTTAAATCAAAGTGAAGCTAGTAGAATTACACAATCCCAACATCTGGTATGTATGAAAACACCCACATGTATCTCATTCACAGAACAGAGCAAAACATTTTCATATTTTTGTATTTTTTTCCTAAAATAATGTCATGAACAACTTTAATTTAGGTTTGAAATCAATTAAACATGGTGCAACCAGAAAAAAAAAAAGACATGACATTCTTATTTAGTGTCAGGTAATCTGCCGCAGTTTTCCTGTGGATGTTTTCATGCAAGATTTCCAGACAATTTCAGAAGGATCAGGTCCAGACATGTTCCTTTTTCACAGTGACACACAACCAGTGCTTCTCCAAGTCTGACGCATTCTCATTACTTGAAATAAGCCATTTAGGTGAAGGCAGGTCACATGACTTCCATCTCCTTGGTGTTATTTCTATTGACAATTCCCTGATCTATTCAGACACCGTCTCAATCTGACATCACACGGACCTTCTGCTGGGAGTCTGTTTACTTTCAGAACCGAGTGAATCGGATATTTGTGTTTTCACTTCACCTCTGCTGGGTGATGCCTAGAAAAGTTCAGGGTTGCAGAACATGTTTGTCTCATTGTTTTTCTTTATCTTTATGTGATCCCAAATCACTACAGGATGCTGAGACCCGTGGGGGCCGTAACATCTGCTGCAGGACGCTTTATTCTTATGACTGTATGCTCAAGGTTGCTGTAATGCCGGAGAAAGAATAGAGGATCTATCAAACGCCTCCTTGATGGTATCCCTCGCAGTTCCTAAAATGTTTTCTCAGATCTGTACATCAGCTCCGCAGGATGCAACTTCCCTATTTCCGGGTGTTAACACATGTCAACTCTTTGGAAAAAGTACTTTATCACACGTGCTCCTTGGTTTGACACATCCCAGCTAAGCCACGGTGAACGTGTGATATACCCATTAGTTGATGTGCGCTAGATGACGCACTGGTTCACAGCGTGGCTGGTGTGTGTTGCACTGAAGTCCCGCTCAAGTTCATGTTTTATATTCTCCTGAATTTCAAGTCATAGGGTTGGTGTGGTGCATACTGAACATCGCTCTAGTTCCTTATGGCATCGCTGTTCTTGAGCAGAATCCATGCAGGATTCCTCTAACTCTAGCATATTTAATAATTACACAATTTGAGCAATCCAAACTTTGCACAAGTGCAGAGCAACTTTCCAGAAGTGCTGCAGGGGTGGACTGACCTGGGCAGATATAAACCTGAAGGCATCGAAATGTGGACCACGAGCTAACAATGATGCAGGACTCCCCATGAACTGACGGGAAATTCACTCAGAAAAATCCCCCACCTAAAACCAAAAATACCATCCCAAACAGTAGCCCGAGTGAAGTCAATGTTAACAATGTGAATCCTCAGGATGCTCTTGTAGGTAACATCAACGTTACGATGGTGAAGCACCAGCCCAAGGAGTTTCAGCCTAATTGGCTCAAAATATATCTGCGGCTTGAACTTATAAAGGTGAAATACTGGATTTGTAATATATACGATGCTGATGTGACAGAAGAGACAGAAAAAAGGGCACCGGGAGAAAGGAAGGAAAGAAACCACCCAGATAAAGACGGGTGGGGCATAAATTACTGTAATTGTAACTGTGTTGTTTGAGGAGAAAGACAAAAAAAATATCTGAGGTAAAAGTATGACAATGCAAAACCAACGTGTATAAACCCCTCTATTGAAGCATTTAATGAAATATGAATATCGAGTGTATATTCACATTTTCTCTGTTTGTTCATTGCAGTGTTGGAAAAAAATATCACCATGTAATCCAAAATGTTTGTTTGTTATGCATACCAAATTGTTTGGTATGCACACTCTTTATACTCCTTTTATTTGTGAGTGTGTGTTTCCAAAACACACAACATGCACAAAACAGGCTTAAAATGTAGCATGAGCCAAGCATGCCATCTGATGTTATGGTATTTGCACTCACGTAAGGCTTTATGTAACTTAAGATGACGAGCATGCCTTGCATTATTAGACAGGCAACGATCATTATCTAGAACAGTCGCTCTAAGATAAGGGGTACTTGTACTTCTATGGGTACTCTGGAGTACTGGATGAGCTATGCTGCCTCCCTACCACTGAAGCAAAGACCCTGTGAAACAAAGGTTCATATTCCTGACTTTTAAATGGCACATATCAGAAAGACTCAATGCCATCTTATTGTCTCCAAACGATTACATAAAATTTTATTATCAGGAATTTAGTGAAGGACTTTAATGATATAGTCTTTCACTGTTTTACAGTTGCAAGTCATTATTTAATAAACCAGATATTGGCATGGTGCATTTTCTTCCCTCCAGAAATCTTTTGCACAGGTCTGCTGCTGCAGGTTGAACAGCAATCCTTCCACATGGGCAAATTACTGAATAAAATCTGAAAACTGACAGAAACAGTATTCTGATTTGTGCCCTTGTTTAAAGGGGAAATAATGTGCTTCTTCATACTGTTACAGTGGTGGGTGCTTACAGAAAACATAGCCACATTTTAAAATAATGAGTTTAGCCCATGTATAAGTAATCCCAAAGAGCCAAAGGTGAGGCTTGAGACTGCTCTAAGCACTCAGTTTTTGTTCTATTTGTGGGTCTGTGTGATGACAGAAAGCGTGGATCTCTTTAACATGGTCTGCACTACAAACCTTCAGTTTGCAAAGGGCACCCAGTTAGAAGACAGCTGTCTTAAAGGGAGAGGATCTAAAACCGCCTAAAATAGGATAAATAAGGATCATTTTGAATTCTGAACCATGCGGTCGAGTCCAGGAATACGAATATGGAGCTGGAAATGAGCATAATGGGCTCAGTGATGGGGTGCCCTTGTAGCTCAACTGGTACTTAAGGCTAAAACCCTGAGCCAAGTTGGTATGTTCTGCTTGGAAGGACGTTAAGCAGAAAATGGTGTCCATTTGGATGTGAACAGTCGAACAACGAGGGGTCTCATCATGCCGACCACTCAAATACAAAGTCTGAATGATGCCGTCGACTCCCATACTGTTGTTTTAGATGCTCTGTAAGCCAACCTTTGAGGTTTTATCACACAATTATTAATCTAGTCCATTGAGCTTTACATCAGAGCATTTGTTCACCTCAGACTGTCAAACCGCATGTTGCAGAAAGTCAGCGGGACAAGAGGAGAGCTGGGAGACACAGAGAGAAACACACAAAGACAGAGATGCGAGATGAAACGGGCAGGTCACCTCACTGAGCTTGTCTCTCACTCTTTCCCTCACACGTACACACACCGCAGGTTTCTCTCATCTCACACTTTGGAAGGGGACGGGGAGGAGTGAGCCTTATGAGCAACTGCATTACGGTTGCTCTGAGGGCACATTGTCCATTACAGCTCATTAGTTTCCTAAATCGCTCTTCATTTTCAATGGGGCGCCCTGTGGTCTAATCCCACCACGAGCACGAAACAGGAAGCCATGAGAGAGTTCGATCGTGTCACGGACGAGCAAAAAAAATAGAGCATCCGAGGAGATGCGCACACTCCCACTAAGGACAGGTATGAGCTCGGTGAAAAGGCTCTCGTTCGCGTTTGTTCCCATCCCCCACCTTGATTTATGAGCTCAACCTGGGAGATTGCTTTCCACAAGAGGGAAACATACACCAGCCAGCCTTTTGAAAGACAAACACACACACATACACGCACGCATGCACAATGTCATAAACCCGAGCCCGCCGTCCACGTCAAGGTGAAATGGAGTAGGAAAACAAATAGATGTGCTCGTAGCGAATCACTGGTCCGGCGAGCAGTGACTCTGGAATAACTGTCGGACACAGGATGATTTATTTTTTTCCATCTACCTTCGGCAATCAGCGGCACAATAACGACGTGGAGATGTGCAGGTCTGCAGACTGCACACGAGCCAAAGATGGCGTCACTTTTTCATTTGGTTACCATTTTGAACTCTCTCCCCCACCATTTCAGTGTCGGGCTTCTTTTGAATCGTACCAGCTCCACGTCTCTGAGCTGTGACCATTAAAGCCTTTTTTTTTTAATTTAAGGATTGTGTAGCAAGCAGGTGGTTACCTCGCCCACTCCCAGCGTGGAGATGAAGTAGAATATACTTGGGTTAAAAGCCTGTAGCCCTGATTTTTGCTACAGAAAACTTCCTGGTTTCCATTCACAGTCTTTATGATTCACGTTTGAGCAGCTTTTGGTTCGGTGTGGAGAGTTTTGCCTTGAGGGCTCTTGCTGTGTCTTTTCTGTGTTGCCATTGGCCATTTCTGCACTGTATGACTATTTTAGAGTCTCTACTCCACCTCACAAACACAGTTTTTTTCCTTTATATGTGATAAGCTTTAGTTTTGTTTTGGATTTTCCACCACAGACAGAATAACGGGCAAATGTAGCGATGTCACCCGTTGGTTAGTGAAGCTTGAAACTGAGAATTTTCATCACTTTGCCATCTTGGGTGTTGGGTGGGTAAACTGAAAAGTGTTAACTAGAAGTCACTCAGTAAAGGGAGCCATGGGCTGTTTTTCCATAGACTTCTATGCAACTAGATCCTCTAGAGGAGTCGCCCCCTGCTGGCCCTTCTGCATTGCCTTTACTTTCCATATCTGGAAGCTACGCCCATCTTCTCATACTGTCTATGCTTTCAACATTTTACTGACCAAATTTAATCTCATGTTTATTCCTAAAAGGAGAAATGAATACTTGTTCCAACTTTATGGTTGGTTTACACAGCTTGTGTAGGTTTGTGTATGTATGTGTAGCTGTGTGTGTGTGTGTGTGTGTGTGTGTGTGTGTGTGTGTGTGTGTGTGTGTGTGAATTGTGCTGCTTACGTTGTTGAGATATACAATGCTGTGCTTGAGAGTCACCATCTACCAGAACCAAATTCCTTGTATGTGTCTGTGCATATACATGGCCAATAAACACGATTCTGATTCTGATTCTGATATACTAATGTGCCACAAACAGGACTTTAGTATCACCAACCATTCCTATGTTATTACGGTGTATCCATATAAATGGCCCACCCTGTATTTTCACAGAGGTG
>VUQG01022524.1:0-21141 GCA_015106755.1 Etia nguti | reverse complement strand
CTTTAATCTCAGCCAAACCGATTTACTCAGGAACAAAACACTGAAAAAAGCCAAACAATAACATTTTTAAGTTATCTAAGTGACTCATATATCATGTTTAGCCTGAGTAGCAAAAGAAAACACTGAAAGAAAACAATGTGCCGGGAGTTTGCTGTTCTCGCCGGCTCTAGTAACCCTTGAACCCCCGGCTAGCTACCTCCCGGTCACCTATCTAGCTGGTGAGTAACAGACGTCTCCAAAAACGTCGGAGCACTTTTGCAAATATGTGATGTCTTGATAAATTGAGCATATATTTGAAGTTTACACAGCTACATTCTCGCCTAAAAATATCTAAATACTTTATTTTGTGACCCAGAAGGAGTAATAAGAGTAATATTAAAACTAATTAGCTGCCACCATTGTTGGAAACACCCGACCCATCCTTCAAATCTGAGGAAAAGGAGGATGCATTTGTCGGCCGCATTTGGAGGCAGTCTTCGAATTTGGACAGCCTTCGTCACATCGCTGTCACATAATTGGCCTACAAATACGGTCTCCGAAGGATGAGCAGGACACAGCTACAATACTGGAGACTGCTTCTTCTTCTTCTTCTTTGGCATTTAACAGCAGCTGGCATCCTTGTAGATGCATTGCTGCCATCTTCTGTTTCAGTCCGTTATTACACGCTTAAATCCTACTACTTATTCCTGCGTCTTTCAGGATCTTACAAAGCTTCAAACAATGCGTCGACGATTAAATTAGCCATCGACGATTTTGATAGTCGACGTAATCGTGACTAGTCGACTAATCTTGGCAGCCCTACTGTCAAGCCAGTCCCAGTCTAACTTTTCAGCATCACTCTGACACTGGATGTTTCTAATGTTTTTTTAAATATTGCACAAATGAATGAAAACAGTCCAGCATATTTGTTTATCGAGCACACTGAAGGACATATCCTGGACAAAAATTACTTCTGAATTCTTCACAGTGTTACTGGAGGTAAAGTAACCTTAGTTTGGTGTGAGGTCATCCAGGTCTTTATGTCTTTATTACTTTTCTGCAG
This sequence comes from Etia nguti, assembly GCA_015106755.1. NCBI lineage: Eukaryota > Metazoa > Chordata > Actinopteri > Cichliformes > Cichlidae > Etia > Etia nguti. Next base: position 20,099 of record VUQG01022524.1, on the reverse strand, counting down.
TTTAACTAATTGGTGTGAGTTATCTGGCTTCATGGATACATAAAGTTGGGTCTCATCTGCACTGCAGTGTTTTCTAATAATATTGTTGAAAACTTTAAACAACATGTAGAGGTCTTTATTTCTGATGCTATTCAACATGCTAAGGTTACTGCTATCGTGATTACTGTATCAATGCAAAAAACAGCAAAATTTGCAACAATTATTTGATTATCTGACCCAAAGATAACTAATCGGTGACTATCATGGGTGCTGAGTTGTCTTTAGCAGTGAAACCACAGCGTGAAACAACACGCTGTGGTTTCACTGCTCTAGTTATGATGCAGAAGTGCAAAATGCTTTGACGATGATGATGCAAAATGCTTTAACGAGGTTATAAATACATGAAGAAAGATGTTGGCAAATAATGATAAGATTTAAAATTCCAGCACCCAATCAGAAGGTCTGAGAGTGCATGAGAATGACTGAAACAGGGACATCAAGGATTTGCAAACAATCTGGACAGAAGCAGCAAGTAGGTACTCTTTCTGATATATATGTATATATAGATATATAGATATACAAAATGTTGGATTTTTAAAAAGACTTATCGACATTTGGTGATGGTATTCCAAACACAAATGTTGAATCTGCACAGTGCCCTCTGGTGGACAAACTACAGCTCATAACATATAACTTTTTACATTTTTCATTTATCAGCTGTTATGAAAGCTGATAGATCGGCAAATAACTAATATTGTTTGATATATGGGCCCAATCATCTTTGGGGTTTGGAAATGAACTGACATTTGAAGAAAACATCTTGAGCCTTAGAAAATCACATTGGACATTTATTGCAATTTTATGACAAAGTCACACCATAAAAGACCATACAAAAATTCACAAATGCATCTATACTGCATTGCAGTCTTGCTGCTAGTGCTTATTTGGCAGTGTTCTTTGATGGATATACTTAAAAGAAAAGCAGCAGGTGGAAATGCACTTAGCAGAATATGATTTAAATGTGACTTTACATACTTTTTCCCTCCTACTGTGTGACAACAGCCTTCAGTCTGTCCCAAAAAAGGCCGAGGTCCACCACATGACCCAAGACATAAGCAATTAGGACTAGCTTTGACTTTCTGCATGGAAATCAGCGTCTATTCTTGGTGAGATAAATTATTTTCAAATAAATAAAAATGTGAATCAGTGGTGTTGAAACAGTTTTGTCTGCTGTTTCATTCGAGATCAGAAAACAGGTGGCTTGTTACAATAAATCTTGCCCACAGAATTCACTTGATCCTAGAGAGCAGGGAGTGGCTCGGTGCACGGCTGTTCAGCAACTGGCTCTGGTGATCGTGTAACTGATACCTACGTACCAAAGTATTTATATCACACTGAAAAGCACACTGAAAACATTCACACAAGCTGAAAAGCATTTGAGAAAAGTCAACTGGCACTTTCACATGAGACAAACTTGATAAGGGTGTGACTGGGGGCTGTTTTTTTTTTCTTTCTTCTTTCTAATCGTATTCCACAAAATTCTTTAGAAGATAACGTCCCACGGCCTTTAGAAGTCTTCACACACTACTTTAGCCATTTAAATGTTAAACTAGCCACAGGCAAAATGAAAAGGATTTGAACTCCCATCTCAGACAGGCTCTGTGGTTTTCAGGTAATACAGCTTCAAAATCTGTTTTCCTCTCTGAGAACACTTCAAAACTGTCTATCAAGAGTTTGACTGATCCACACAGAGAATATCTGGACCAGCTGTCAGTGCGTTATTCCGAGCACAAACACTGACATTACTAATTCATCTCCATGGTTGCTGCTTTGTAGCAGCAGGCAACACACTCCAAAACAGCTCTGAGGGCTGACTGTGTTACAAAGTGAACAAATCATCCGATGCATCCGCAACATAATCATGCAAGATGTTCCATCAGAGCTATTAACACACAAGCAAGTTATACATCTGCATTAGAAGATCCAATGAGGGATGACTTATTACTGAGAGGAGATTTAATTTCTGTGAGATGACACATTGGTTTAGAAAAAAACACCTAATGAAGCCTGAACAAGGGGAAAAATAGCAGTAAACGTCAAGATGCTGAAAGGAGTGAACACAGGCAGGCAGACTATTGAAGTGCTGAATCCTCTTTCGTTTTCGAGCTTTCTGACTTTTTATATCTGATCTTGAAAATAGGGAACATCCTCTGAAAGACCCCCTGACACAAACACACATACACACACACGCACACACCACTGAGCACTGTCATGAAATGATGCTGTGAGGATGCAGCCAATGTCACATTTAATGCCCAGTGAAATATTAACGTGCCACTGTTTGCACAAAGGAGAAAGTTCACAGCACCGAATGCGAGCCAGGAGCGCATTTAAACAGTTGAACGCGCACTCAGAGGCAACTTTTTTTCAAGTTAGGGAACCACAGTCGGAGCAGACGACAATTTGACTTCAGCATAAATCTGTAAATTGCAGGGACATGGCGGTTTTAACCCCTCGCAGTCAACTTTAAGACTGTAACTCTTGCCTTTGGACTATGCCTCGCCATACACAAACTAAGTATTTCTCCTTTCCCTTCTTTTACCTGTTGGTCCCTCCATGCTATCTGCGTAGATCCTGATGGCCAGCATCAGTAGCAATGCTGCTGAATACATGTTGGCAGAAGAATTAAAGTCCAGCTCGTCACAAGAAGCAAATCCTAGAGGAAACTCCAGCAGCAGGAGCAACAACAGCGGCAGGACTGGAGAGAAGTTGCGCGCTCAGCTCCATTCATCGCCGCCTGCACTGATCCCTCCACATCCCGCACAGGGAGCATCTGATTTCAAGCTAAAGCGTTCAAAAGAGCCCCCCTTTCCTGTAACGGCTCCGCTACTTTTTTTTTCTGTGTGCACTGTGAGCAAGCGGGACGCAGGAATGCGGGTCTGCGGCGCCTCCATGTGGCGAGGAAGGGGAGCTCACGGTCGGAGAGCGACACGAAGCCAAGCGCTTGGTTTCAATTGCCTGGACCCAGTCAGTTTCTTCAAGAAACACGTTTAACCCAATAAAAGGAGGCAAAAATGAGGAGATAAGCCATGAAGAAAACAAACAAAATGAAGTCATAATGTTTATATATTTTTTTATTTATTGTAAAAGGTAGTATTCCCTTTTAGGAATTTCAGTTGATGAAATGATGAGATTTAAAGGTCAAAATCATGAGCTAGTGTAAATGAAAATAAACTTCAGTTTAATCTGAATTCTGAGTAAGAAAAATATTCAGGTAAGTGAAAATTGTTATTTGAGATTAAAAAGTGAAATTAAACGCAAGCTTTAATGGCTTTTTAAGCTAAGATAGTCGAACAGGAGAGAACAGCTGGTCAAGGGATAGTTCAGTATGAGTCAGGGTTTGTCCAAGTCCAAGTGTCCAAGTTTAAAAATATAAAAACAGTTCATATATAAGTTATCATAGACATTTTAAAATATTAAATAATAATTCTCATAATTCTAGCTCTTACTGCAAAGATACTGTTTTGAATATGACTTTCTTTTCTTTTTTTAAAGCAGAGCCTCCAAAGTTTGTTGGGGCAAGCTGTATCAGCACAATATTAAACATACATTTCGGGGGGGATATTTTTCCTCAGTGTTCCCTTTAAGTGCATTTTTGGCTTCCAAGCAGATTCATTCCTGCTTGGCCCTTGCTCTCCATTATTATGCTAAAAAGCAACAGATTAAATTCTGACTCACTTGTGGTGAGATATTTAAGCACTAACACCTTGCCAAAGGCTGCCCGAGCACTGTCCGTGCTCTGCGGTTGTATATATTGTGTATTAATATGATGTGGAAGTAGCTGCTCTCTCTGTCAATATCTAGCATGCTGCTTTGTGGCGGCAGGGTGGCGATGTGATGAAGTGAGAGTGTGTTGTACCTGGACAGCTTGGGTTCAAGCCACAGATGAAAAGCCGGTGGCAAAGTCAGCTGCTGATTCGCATTTTCCAGCTCCAGCAGTGCCATTCTGCAGGTGACCTCTGACTTTGCCTCTGGGGTTTGTTTTAATTAATGTTTGCTTAGCAGATATGATCGGCTCCTTGTTTGAAATGTTTGAAATATTTTTTGAAATGTTAGATACAAATAAATGATCATTCCTTATGAATGCATTCTGCTTCTTGTCTTTTTGATCTTGATGAAGATTGGATTTGATCCAGTCTCACATTTCAGATTTAAGTCAGCTTAAGTCAGAAACAATAACTCTTAACCCTAACAATGAGTTCCTCAGTTTTTGAGAAGCATTTCTGTGGCATGGTTTTGGTCCACTTGTGTCATTTGATGGCAAGGGTCACTGGAAATTAGCCCAGTAGTTCTGAGATTTGTCCTATAAGGCAACATTTTTAACCAGGTTGGAGTGATTGTTGGAGGATGATAGTGCTCTCACAGTAATCAGATCTTGACAGTGCTGACAAGTGGGATTTAAACCACTGCCATCAGCAAAACACCAAATGAGGGATTGTCTTTTGGAGAGCTAATGATTATCACCTTCAGCAACATTTTAGAGTCTTGTAGAAAGAAGTGTACTGAAAATGTTCTGACACCTTTTTCTTGAAACTGTCATTCATCTACATTATGACTCTGAAGATAGGCAGAGCTGGAGGTACAGATTTGAAGATGGTATGATTTTCACTTGGAATGACCAGGATTAGAAATGAGTATATCAGCTCGAGTTGAGCAGTTTTAAGTCAAAGTTGAGATGAATTGTGTCCAGAGGTGAAAAAATGGTGACTATGAAGCTGCCAGGAGGGAGGAAAATAGGAAGACCACCTAGAAGGTGAATGGATGTAGTGAATGAGGACGTGTAGGGCTTGGTGTGACAGAGGAGGATGCTAGGGAGACGGATGATCAGCTGTGGCGATACCTAAAGGGACCTGTCAGAAGAAGAAGAAGAAGAAGAAGAAGAAGAAGAAGAAGAAGAAGAAGAAATAGAGGTATGGCAATGAAAATGAGCTGAAGAATTTTTTTGAAAGCAGGTGACTCAAAATATTATAGACATCAAAAGTCTCAGCAAACATGTCCATCTAACCCTCATCATGCAAGTTGTGATATAAATTTAACAAAACTAACAAATACTAAAACTGGATACTATTTGCACAAGTATCCAGTGGGGCCTGTCTGAAGTAGCGCCTTCAGCAAGCAACATGCAAAAGCTTCATATATGATTTGTGCAATCAGATTTAAAACACCAATTCACGTCAAGATAAGTATTTTATCTAACTGCTGAACTACCCGTGACCCTTTCCATGGAGTGAAAAAAAAAAATCAGACAGGCTTTTATGCTCTCTAAACCAACAGAACAAAACAGGTGAAAACCACTGAAGTGGACATAATATGAGCTGGAATAATACCCAGATTAAAAACAGATTTTGAGGCAGGGTTGCTCTGTGAGATGGAGCTTTAGATGCACCTGGGAAAAAAATGCTGCCTTAAGACCCAATGGTGTTAGCTGACATGCTGTTTTAGCCTACAGGTTGTTTTTTTGGGGGGGGGTTCCTTTTCTTTTTTGATGTACAAGGTGGATTCAATTCCTGAAGTATGTCAGACCATAATCCTGTCATTTAGTTACCAAGTACATGAAAGCTTCTCTCCTTTTTCACTCTAGTTTAGGAGGAAAGACCAACAGTTGTACTGGAAGTGTTTGTAGAACTTTCTTGCAGCCCTAGAGGTCTACAAGCTGAAGCTAGCATTTAGAGGCCACAAAACTAAAAATAGACACGTGGCTCGGCAGGCTGCACTCTAACTCGATGGTAAAATAAATGGCTGAAATCAGTTCTCACACTTACCATGTGGATCACCAATAAAGCCAGCATGGAGATTTACCACCCTTGTAGGAACATCAAGAAAATGATCCCAATATACAGCATACAAGATAAAACCCGCTTGTCTTCACATCTTGGGTGGCTGTGGCTCAGGGTGGCTGTGGCTCAGGTGGTAGAGCAGATCAGCTACTGATTGGAAGGTTGGTGGTTCGATTCCTGGCTCCCCCAGTCTGCATGCCAAATATCCTTGGGCAAGATACTAACCCCAAATTGCCCTCCGATGCGTTCATCGGAGTGTGAATGTGTGTGAATGTTTATTAGTTGCACTTGACCTTAGAAGTGCTTGTATGAGTGGGTGTGAATGGGTGAGTGAGGCATGTTGTATACAGCGCTTTGAGTACTCCGGGAGAGTAGAAAAGCGCTATATAAGAATCAGTCCATTTACCATTTACATCTTTTGGTCTGAAAGTGAAATGGACTGTTGGTCCTGTTATTGATTTGAGCTCGGGTAAATTAGTCTTAAGCCCTTGCAGCTAGAAGGCTGAGTAGTAATGCAATGACCCAGACTGTGAATGGTACTTTTATCCTCTGGTCTTTGATTCTCTGCAGGACCATTCCAAAGTGACAGGCCATAGTTTGGGAGTTGGTGGATAAATAGCCACGTACGCTCTGTGATGGTCACTCAGCCTTTTATTTTGAAAAATCATCAACCAACTGCAGGGCGAAGTGCAGCCAACTCTTCCCTATACCTGTTAGATTTGTGCACTGGCCCATATCCACTTGGCTGTAGCTTCAGATGGTAGTGAGCCATGCTGCTGCTCACTGCTGGACTACTGGCTGCTCCAAAGACAGGAAAAGCAGGATCAAGACTCTTTATTACCCCCTGCCTATGAAAAATTGATTTTGTGGCCTCAAGGCTTTTAACTTGTGTCTGGGAGATATTTATTTTAAGATGAGAGGAGGAGAAGTGAGGACGGGGGAGCTGCTTCATTTGCTAGGCTGTAATAATTCAATGTAATTTTTTATACTATTGGGAGAGATTGATATATTGGTGTGAGTGATATAGTGGTCCACATGCCCTTCAAGTCTAATAACTTCCTCCATGTTCATCTTAACAGCTCACCAATAAAGTGCTTATATTACATGTTATATAACCAGTTAATTTGCTCACAGTAATTCTGCTATATTTCATGTCAGCTGTGTCACCTGTATTGTAGCTTGGAAACTATAAAGGCGGTAAGCTCAGAGCCCCAGCTGGTGATCATGATTAGGCAAACACCCACCAGCAGAAATAGCAATCAGTTACATCTGCAGAGAAGCACAGAGTTATTCTTCTTACATGGCTCAAAGTATCTATTTTTAGGGTTTACATCAGTTTCCTTCTTCCGGCCTGTTGCAGTCTCATGTCGGGCTTAAACATGAATTGATTTTAATTTGAACTTTTCTTCTATCAGAGAGAATTGTCTACTTGTTACAGAGTATTCCCAGTCATTCCCAGACATTGTCTCCACTTTAATTTCTGTGGGGAAGAGTATGTGATTTCCCCTAACCAGTGACTAAAGCTTGTAAACAACTTGATGACACTGTTGGTCCCAAACATGGTGTTGACTGGCTAATTGTTTGTCTTCCTACGGCACTCGCTGGACTTGGTTAAGACAAACTATTCAACTCAGTAAAGTAGATGGATTCTAAGGGACGATTTTTGAAAACAGTTTCTATGACACTGCAGCATTTTTGTGCATAATATTTGATTATCAAAGAGTGGGTAAAACCATCTTTGAATATGTGTGAACACCTTGAGTTGGTGCTTGACTACACATTCTCTTAATTCTAAGGTTTTACATATCAGTACATAACACGTTTCCAGTCCTTACCTACATTTTGTCTTAGTTTATTACAGTATTTTACTAAACCTCTGAATAGAGTTTGGAAGGAGAATATTTTGTGCTTTCTATATTATTGTTGCAGTTTTCAGGTCAACTAAAGTGTAAAACAAAAAAAGAACAAAACAAATAAAATACAATAGTGCATGTAGTTTAATGAATAGCTTGTTTCTAGCACTTTGTATGCACAACCAAGTGCAACACTAACGGGGAAAAAGTCATATTACCTAAATAATCACATGACTGTATGTCTCTTTTCTCTAATATGGTCCAAAGAAGTGTCCCCATGACCAAAGACATAGCACATACATAAAGATAAAAATCCCTGTTCCTTTTAAAGGAATGTATTTGATTACCAAGTGTTTTTCGTGGCTTCACCATATGTTGTGTTGAGATTATCCCATGACCTGACTTCACTCAGGATAACAAGAAAAGGGAGCTTTAACCATTTAAAAAAAAAAAATAAACCCAACAAGGCAACACAGGCCCAATGTGGTATATGAAATATACACCATGAAATAGAGGTACTGTGAGTCACTCCAACACCACAACCTCCTATCTCTTAGTTCTTTCAAAGCAATAACATTCATGTTCATGAACACAAATCAAAAATCTGAAAATGTGTGTAAAGTCTCCATGGTCAGCAGGTAAGCTTAAGGAATGTTCATATCTGAATCAAAGGGAATAGCCAGCAAACAATATTTACAGTCACGTAAAAAAGAAAGTTTTCACAGGTCTCACTGCAGTTATGTGAAAACTTCTATTACTATTAATTTAATTAAGAGAGTAAGTAGCAGCCAAATGCTGCTAATCAAATTCACTTGATTAATTGATGATCAGCAAGTGTGACCACATCTATAAAAGTAGACATTTTAGCAATTTGCTGGTCTAGAGCATTCAAGTGTGTTTTAACGTAATGCCAAGACATCATCAATGATCTTAAAAAAGCAATTGTTGTTGCCCATCAGTTTATCAAGAGTTATAGGGCCATTTCTAAGCAATTTAATGTCCATCATTCTACCATAAGAAAGATTATTTACAAGTGGAAAACAAGACAGTACAATTAGAAAAATATTTAGTAGGGTTGCCAGGAGAAATCCTCTTCTCTCTAAAAAGAACATGGCAGCATGGTTTATGTTTGCAAAGCTGCAGACGCACAAACCTCCAGTCTTCTGGAACAATGTCCTTCGGACAGTCAATGCCAAAGTGGATATGTTTGGCCATAATGCATCGTGTTACTTTTGGAGAAAACCAAACGCAGCATATCTACACAAACACTTCATACCAACTGTCAAACACGGTGATAGAGAAGTGATGATTTGGACTTTGGGCGTTTAAATCAACACATTTGATTAGGCATGGCTTGTTATGCATACCACATTATGTTGATATAGGCTACATACCCCTGACATCCTTAATGGGGGAAGTGACATTTTTTCTAAAGCAAGCAGTGACTTTTGGCTCATAAGATGTCAGTGGAATCCAAAAGAGCTGCTATCAGGAGTGTTCCATTCATTGTCTACACTATGCTGTAGAAATTTCTGTTGGAATCTGAAGGCTTGTGAAATCTGTTTAACTTTATTTTACTCTGTTTCTGGCATGACCATGTGCATGGACACATGAACGTTACTTGTGGGCTGCATGCCATTGGAATAGGTTTGCCATAGACTCATCTCACAGGTGTAAGTGGAGCTTTCCAAAAGTAAAGGTGGCTTCAAGTCCTCAGTGTCCAAAGGTCTTCAGGCAGGAGCATGGGACAGACACAAAAGTTAAGTTCTGTGTCCTGAGTGAGGACGTTAAATGGTTATCAGCCACATACGAGGAACACAGCTGAGTAATAGCAGATCAGGATGGATAAAAAATGAACCCCACTGATATGAGCAGAAGAAGAAATTGCCAAAAGATATTCCTAATCAAAGGGGTGGCATTTTCTGGAGCAGCAATCAAAACCACAGTTTTGCCCGCAATGAGCTGTAAGAAATTCTTCTAATAGCACTAAGGCAGTCAAGCGTAGCCTATAGGCCTCATTAGGAAAAATATAGCTGGCTGTCGTGGCAAATATAAAAGGGATAAAGGTTTGGCTCCAGAATCAAAACAGCGAGAATTTCTTCAGTAGAGATGGAAAGCATCTGTTATATAACATTTAAATATTTTACTGTGATGATCATCTGTGCCAAAAGCAGACCTGACTGAACACCAGAATCAGAAGGTATTAAAGGATCATTTGAAATCCTCAGAAGGGTGCTTTCAATACAGAAGATCATTTTCAGTGGTGAACTAATCATGACCTACTAATCATAAGTCATGATTAAGACATAAAAATAATGATCAATATGAACATCTTTCTTCCTCTACATCAACATTTTATTGACCTATCCATTGACCCTGACCTTCTTGGAGGCAAACATATTTTTTGAGGCAATTTGTGAAATAACTGATGATGTCTCCTAAAACCAGTAGAGGTCACTTAATAAAATGTAACTATGGGTTGGTCCACATATGATATTCATATTCATTTTTTATGCAGAGCCATTAGGGACAGCTATTAACACCTTTTCTATCTGACATGCTCAGGCTACACATTTCAGGAGTTTCTTTTTAGGCACACATACACTCTTACAGGTGCAATCTTTAATGGGTTCGTTGGTGAAGGGAAACTTTAATTTCAATTCAATTACATTTTAAAATTGAATTATGTAATAAATAAAGTATTTAATAATACAATTTTATTTCTATTGCACCAAATCACAGTATCAGTTACCTCAAGGTGCTTTATACTGTAAGGTAAAGACCCGCCAGTAATACAGAGAAAACCCCAACAATCAGATGATCCACTATGAGCAAGCGCTGTGGCAACAGTGGGAAAGATGTACTCCCTTTAAACAGGAAGGAAATCTCTGGCAGAGGCGGGGGGGGGGTCCTGTGACCTGTAGGGGATGAGGGCAGGAAGACAAGACAAAGACATACTGCGGAAGAGAGCCAGAAATTAATAACAACTAATGATTAAATGCAGAATGGTGTATAAACAAATAGTGAGTGAAAAACAGTGAATGAGGAAGAAGCACTCAGTCCACCACGAGAATCCCCCAGAAGCCTAGGCCTATTGCAGCATAACCAACATAACTGGCTTCATGGATAGATAAAGTTGGGTATCATCTGTAAAGAAGTGAAAATGTATGCCATGCCTTCTAATGATACTATCTAAGGGAAGCATGTATAATGGAAAGAGAACTGGTCCTGGCACAGAACCCTGTGGAACTCCATAATTAACCCTAGTGTGTGACGAGGACTCTCCACTTACATGAGCAAATTGGAGTCTATTAGATAGATATGATTCAAACCACTGCAGCACAGTACCTTTAATACCTACAACATGCACTGATCACTGGTGGTCAACAGTACTGAAGGCTGCACTGAGGTTTAGCAGGACAAGCACAGAGATAAGTCCAATGTCAGAGGCCATAAGAAGATCATTTGCAACCTTCATTACTGCTGTTTTTGTACTGTGATGAACTCTGAAACCTGTCAGAAACTCATCAAATAAACCATTTCTCTGCAGATGTAGTTGTTTTGTGACTACTCTAAGAATTTGTGAGATGAAAGGAAGGTGACTTTAATACCACACAGCAACATATATGCATGTGAATTTAGTATTTTGGATATTGTGGCAATATTTTTTTAAGTTGATATAGAAAATTTTCCCAGGAGAACAGTTACATACTATTATGGCAGAAACAAAATACAAAATATTATTTAAAAATCCTGTTTTTCATCAATTAGTTCTAAATAATAAGTAATCAAAACAAACACCAAGGATAATCTGTATATACTGAATTCTTGGCCAATTTTCCTATAATTTTACTTAAACACTCGACTATATTACACAGAGTATATCCTGTCATGCATCACAGACCTGTGCACTCTTGGTGTATGGTGTTCTAGTTTGGGTGCACAAAGCTAAGGACACCCTACCAGGAGTGCACTGCTGCTGTTGTTGTGGTGTTTGTGTTACATTTGAAGTGATTTAATATGAGTGGAAAGGTAAACGAAGGGTTGCAGAGGAAGCTTTTGAGCAAGCTGCTGCGGTAGCACTTTTTATCACACGCTTCCTGAGTCAGACCTTTAGTTGTGGTCTTATTATTCACAATATGTTCTGTATACAAGTAGCTCAGTAGATATAAGTCACTGGTCAACATAAGGTCTCAGCTGTTTCATAATTTATCTGGGCAGCAGAACAGATAGCCTGTGTTTCCCCTTGTTACTGATGAATAGTCTTGCATAAATCACATCTACCATTTTAGTATAAACAGCCTGTTTTTAATGTTAGGGTGGCCTATTTCTAATCAGCCATGTGGTCAGATATTCACACCAGATTGTGCTTTCCTCCACAGCCAACAGATTTTTTATTTAGAGGGGCCTGGAAAGATTTCTTCTTGACAAATCTGAATTGGTACAGAACACACCACAAAAACAGTACTTAGTTTCATGCATTTAAAAAGTTTGACCACTCATTTTTCACAGTTATTATAGTGCACGGTGACAAATTATAGGCTCAGTTATGTAAGCACTGGGTATTCAGCACAGTTGTGCATGCACCTGTTTTCAGGGAGTAGTGTGGGTGGGCGGGAAATACCGATGCAAATGCCTAGGGTGGTATGCAGGGAAGTAAAGTTTGGAGCATTAACTGCAGTCACATCACACTGTCTATGGGCTTTGACATTTTAACCACTGTTCTGCTAATGGAATGTAAGCAACACCTGCAACTGTTACAAAATGTGTATGCAATACTCTGCGCATTGGTAGATTTTGCTTGATGCGCTCAATAAAAAAAAAGAGAGAGAAAGAGAATGTAGGTCTAGGCTGTAAAATGTATGTTAGCACTCCGAAAAAGATTTTTTTTTTTTTCTTTATGTCCTGTCCAGAACTGTAGCAATCAGAATTACTGTCTGAAGGCCAACAGATTTATTTTCCCAAGTAGACCATTACAGCTTTTGCTTTACTGGTCCACTAGATTGTCATATTTTATTCTACCTTTATTATTAATATTATTTATTTTATTTTCCATCTATCCATCCATTCTCTGCTGCTTATCCTTTACAGGGTCACGGGTGCTGGAGCCTGTCCCAGCTGTCTTAGGGCGAGAGGCAGGGTATACCCTGGACAGGTCGCCAGTCTATTGCAGGGCTAACACACAGACACAGACAACCATTCGCATTCACATTCACACCTATGGGCAATTTAGAGTTTCCAATTATTTATTTATTTTTGTCATTTTGAAAGAAGACAGGAAAGAGAAAGAAAGAGAGGTTGGGAAGAGAGTTAACAGAAAAATGATCCATGCTGTAAAAACTGAGGTGGAATATTTTTTTTAAAAACAGTTTCCAAAAGCTTTTATTCTTAAAGAAAAGAATAGGAAACTCGAAGGGGTAGTCTTAGTTTAGCAGTATTAGCTTTGGCCACATGAAGACAGCAGACAAACCTATAAACACAACGACAATTTTTGTTGAGCCTATCAAAAGGCAATGGTAAAGAGGTAAAACATAAAAATAAGAATTCAAAACAAAACAAAACATAAAAATGCCAAAAACTGTTTCAAAAGCAGTTTCTCAAATTCCCACTTCAGGCAGGTCAATAACCACCAACTGGTCCTAGTGAATTCATTTTCATCACTACAAGTATTCTGACATTGATTGTTAAATTTCATCAGGTTAGTGTCAGACAGACACAATTCATCTTTTGTAATAAAAGCAGCAGTTTCCAAGGCCCAATTTACATTGCTTTAAAATCCTAATATTCCCTGCAGTAAAAAAAAAACAAGAACCAAAAAACACCTTAAAATACAGTGGTCCATTTATTTATGTTGCATATAGCACGTACCCAACACAAATAATAAGGGGTGATAGAGTTTAGCTCTTGATATTAAACAGTATAATCTGTTTACTGTTTTCATGGCCACTGCGTCACCCGGCTCCTCCATTTGTCCAGCACACCAATGACCAGCCAAAAGACCCACATGATTTCCAGTATATAAACAGCTGTTCTCATGGTTTCTTTGTCATGTTGTGCAGCATGGCCTTCAGCTACATCAGCATCAGCCTTCAGTGCCTGAAAAAGACAACAATGAAAGCGTTTCTTATGTTTCTTAATACCCAACTGCAAAATGTCTCATACATGTTTTCAGTGTGTGATTTCTCAACTTCTCTTTTTGCTCATTTGTAATTGTAACAACAACAACAACATAGACAAGTTGGTATTCTGGCAAAGGCAAACTTGGCATACATTAAAAGAAACTCTATTAACCATACAAATCTTTGTAGTGAGACTACAAACAAACTCGTAGGGACAGACATTTTGTCCCCACGAGTGACTGTTGGTGTCCACAAGTATAGTGGCATGCCAATTTTCTGTCCTCACACACACACACACACACACACACACACACACACACACACACACACACACACACATTACCTGCTCATCACAAACAACAGCCATGTTTAAAGACCAGCTGGTGAACACTTCTCTGAGAACCCAGTATCTATATACTATATAAATTTTTGTTTGCCATTATCATCCTAATGATACAGTAAAATATAACATGCTTAAAATGATTTACCTGCTACATTTTTAATGGTAGTCAGCTTGTTCTTTGCTTTTCTTTTGTTGTCAAAGGCACAAAAAGATGGAATACATGTTTGCTGTTAAAATAATTCAGATGAATAAACCCAAGTTAGTATTGATTTAAGAAAAAATTTCAGCACTTTGCTATTATACTCTTTTGCCTTGCTAGCTTTGCAACAGTCACACTACGGAAAACAATGGTTGCAGATTTAGACACGACCAAAATTATTGCAGCTATGTGCAAAAAAGTAGCAGTCTCAGTCTCATTGCCTTTGAAATGGTTGCTTTGCAGGACAAGGTTTGCAGCTACTTACAGTCAGTTGAGGTCTTCAGAGCGACTTTAGTCCAATAAGATGGAGTCGGCCTGTGATCAGTCTGCTATGAGTTTGGAATTGAATGGGGTTAAGTTGACAATTGCATACAATCTGTTTATGACAAAATATTGATATATCAGCAAAAATTGCAAATCTGGTGCAGTTTTTTACAAATATGTTGCTGTCAACACACACAAAAATACACTTTAAACAGAAATTCAGAAATTTAAAATGAAATTGTGAAATACCTCCACAAATAGTGATGGCAAACAGAGGCACTGCAGATAGTGGCATTGATTGCAACGTACTGGCAGTCTCTCTGCATTTATAAATTAGACGCTAATTACCTGCAAACATTAGTCAGTCTGTCTGAGAGTGATTGCACTCAGTATGTGTTTGAATACAGGTAGTACAAATACACAAATTACATATTCCAAATGGATGTGGTGACTCAAAACTCTGTAAACAGTACAAAGTCATGATGGATAAACAGTCTGGTGAACTGCTAAGGCTTAATTTGTGTATATAAGTCATAGCAAATGACCGCACGAGTTCAGATGTAAACGGGCCTACATAAACTCTATACAAGTCACATCCAGGGGTTAGAATCTGAAATATGTTATACAGATAATTTTTGTTTTTTTATGTTTTTATAGTAGCAGAGTATTTTCAACAAAGCTGTGTTATCATACTCAACACAGTCTACTGTAGTGCTCAGAATACATGTTGTATTTTGATCTTTTACACTGAAAATGAAAAGTTTGATTTTTCTCCAGCAAAGCTCTTAAAGTTCCAAACACAGCTGACATCTCTGAGCTGACCTTTCCCTCAGCCTTCAGTTCAGATCACGGCCAAGTCAAGAGTACATTTAAAAAGTAAGTAGTAGAGGTTTTTTTGAGTGTGGCACAATTCCAACCTTTTGTAGTGTAGTTCAGTAAGTGAGAAATAAAAAGAAAACCCTCTCATTACTCTGTTGTATTGATCCAACACTGTAATTATGGAGCATTTGGTGGACAACGTTTTTATTCCCACACATCAATTTTCCAATTAACCTGACAGAGATTTGAGGGGGAATTTATTCTGTGTCAAGGAAAAAAATGAAACTGGTGTGCTAGGGAAACAAACGTGGGTGGGTATGACGCGTTAAAGGCCGTGACTGTGAGAAGAGTACTGATGCTTACTGGCGCTTAAGTAAAGCAGGCAGCATTCAAACGTTGCACATGTCAGGCTGGATAGGGGTGATTTGAGTGACACATTTTGAAAGAATAAACAAAACCAGTGAATAAAATATTTACTGCATGCACAATTGTTATCCTAATGTCTGCAGTTAGCTCATGGGTGCGCCATCCTAGTGTCTAAATGTTGCTAAATCAATGGTGAAAAATGTGGTGCACTGTTGACTCACACTAAGAAGCTTTTCCCTGTTCCTGCATGGTTTTCTGTTGGCTGCACTGGTACTCTCCCATAGTAGGGAGGATGGGTTAACTAGTTTCTTTAGCAACTCTGTGACGGAAGTGTTAGATTTAAAGTATAAAAACAAAATCATAAATTTGTAAAGAAACACTCACTGCCTGGTCCAAACATATGTGAGGCCATTTTTCAATGAGCACTGCTGTCGGATTCCAACATCTGAAATATTCCGCAAGACCACAATTAAAAATCGATGTTTGATGTTTTCACTGTCAAGGGATGCATGTGGTTAATATCTTGGAAGGATGCATTTTGGCATAAACCATTTAATGTGATTGTCTCCTTTGTCTTCTTTCCCTGTCTCTCTCTAATTTCCCTTTGCTGTCAGATGGAGTCTAGGCAGGACTCTGGCTCTCTGGCCTGCCCACAGGTGGTGTCGCTCCTGCCTCCTGGTCCAGCCAACTCACCTGTTTTCCATTAGCTCAACACCTCTTAGGATTTAAAAGCCCCATTCTTTGGCAGGTTGTCATCACCCTTGTGGTGGTAATTAGGTGCCTTATATGTGGCCAAGTACTCAAGTGAAACTGCACCAACCAATCCTCTGGTGCTCCACTGCTCAGTGTCTGTGCTGAAAAACCTTACAGCTTATACTTACCTAAATCCCAGGCTCTATTTTCCTGCTTTTTAGTCCTCTTCTTCTAGTAATTATGACATTTAAACATTTAAACCACAAACAAATATTTCTAGATGCTAAACCAACCAAACAGTAACAGAAAAACAAAGGTTAAACCAGGGATATTGGAAAAAGATATGATCATACATGATCTAAAGTATGATAAAAGTTCTACTGTATTGCAATGAGGAATTGGCAACAATTGTCAGCATACATTTTAAGCACAATATGCAGTAAAATCAGCATAATACCCTTCAGCAGTCCAATTTAACTGCATTAGCAATGAGCAGCGGAGACTGCAAAGAAGAATGCAAATTTTCCAACCAGGATTTATAATGAGAAATGATAAAACACACATTTTTGTTATGCCTACGTCACAATTTTAGATACTGGAAATTTTGTTTGGGAGTTTTTTGACATTCAGCACTCATTACAGATACTGGAATGCACCAGGTAGCAATCCAAAGAGTCCTGGACGAAGGGCAGATGTGTCAAAGAAAAGGACCTTGTAGTGACCAGTAACTTTAAACCCACTATTTTCTTTCACGTAAGTCAATTTGACCTCACTTTGAATGATTAACCACATAAACACAATCCTGATAAAACAGCTACTTTAAAGAAGTCTAAAAAAAGCGAACTATGAAGCGGTGTCTTTTGATTGGAAATAAACTGGCAAGTAGTAATAATAATAATCATGAATAATCATAATAATCATAATGATACTGTTAAAGCAATCCACTGACCTACGTATTCATTCACCCATGTGTATGTACTAACAGGAACTGCAAATAACTAACTCAGCATACTTTCAGTGGAACAAATTTGATAAACCACAAATAAATACAAGCAAAAATACAAATCAAAAGTAAAGTACAGCGCCTCTCTGTAGCTGACTTCATAAGAGAATGCATGTTGTTAAAATAGTTCAGTTTCTGCTGATACAAAGGCTAAACAGTCCTGCATGTGTTCTTGTTTTTAAATGTGATATTTACTGTATCACTGGTTAACAGCAGAATTGGTGAATATTGGTGGATTATGAATTAGTAGCATAACTTTTTGTTTTACATAAATACTACCATGGGTCAACAGTGTGCTGCTTAAAATATTCCATAATATTCAGATGCTGAGGTCACACAAAAAAACACCACTCTCATGCAAAGACAGCCTTAAAGCAAAAGCGACAGATGTCAGATGAAAGTGCTATTACGGACCGAAACAAAGATGGACTGGAGCTTCACAGGGAGCCAAAGCCATAGTGAGGGCGAAAATCAGCAGTTGTCAAAGTGGAATACTGGGGACATGTTGCCTTGGCTCTGAGCCTCGGCTGCCCTGGCCTCAGCTCTGATCCAAGAACCAGTCACCTCCCCCCAGGAGGGTGCAACTTTGGGGGGGTGGGACACTGAAGCTGAATAGGAGGGCTGAGACGAAGGGCTGCGTCATGCATCTCAATGCAAACCAGGCGCGTCAGCCTGTCAGCCCAGAGAGCTATCTCTCTTCCCTGCCTGACACCCCAGTGCCTCAGCCAGTTCAACACTCGTCAGCATTTATTTTCATAAGCGGAGGAGCGGCAAGCTGTCATCGTCCTGGCGAGAGCGCCACTCACATTTCTCCTTATGTGTGTAAAACTCTCACACAAACACACGGGACACAGCAAGTTCCACTTTGAAAGTTTGCCTTTATTGTCTTGGTAAAGCTACACTGCCACAGAACACATGCACATACAACTATAAGCTTTGGTAACTTTAACATAAAAGGCTTCAAATGTCAGATATTCACCTCAATCATCCACAGACAGAGGATTAATAGCTTAAAAACTCTTTATCCCCAAGAAGATGACTGACTTCTTCCTCTTTCAGCCCTAGCTCAGCTCAGCAGGAGGTAAGGCCATAGTCTTTCTCCTGCCATGTCACACCGGTAGTTTCTTTATATTCACTGTTTTTTTTTGTGTTGTTGTTGTTGTTTTTAGCTGCACTTCCATGGGCATAATTGTGGTATGAGATGGTTCTCTGAGCCGGGGTTGTTCTCATCAGCACTGAGCAATTACGTGTGCCCCTAGGGGTGCTGATAAAAACACACGCTGAGAATGAACTCTACAATGCCAGGTGATGGCAGGGACACTACAGCAGGCCCATATTAAACAGAAGCGACCACGGCAATGTTGGGGTGAATACAGATCACTTCCAGACAGGCACAGGCAGCCCACACAGACCACAGCAAGCAGACAGTTCCCCAGTTCCAGACCGGGACACTGGGTTTTGTCAGTCTGCTGACCTATGAAAGGAATCAGTCTCCATCTCCCTCGCCTCATTATAGTGGCCAGCCAAGTTGATCGAATAGCATTACTAAAAATATCAATTCCTTGTGGCAGTGCATGTGTATGTATGTGTGTGGAGGGAACACCAAGTGTATGTCTTTCTCACATAGTACACCTGCACATCACTAATCACTCATAATACACAGGTGTGGATTACGTAGATTCTGGGGTTGAAGTGATTTCTTTAATTTCACCTCTGCCTTAAATCTCTGTCAATTTTTCATGTTAAGAGTAAGTGTTTGACACTTTCCTGGTAAATGTAAAACAAGATCACAATTACTGCAGAGCCTTTAAGTCTGCAGTACTATTAAAGCTGCAGCTTGTGGTCCATGTGTCAGTCACGGACTTCATTACCAACAAATCATATAATGTGACTTAGATATGCTTCTCTTGGGAAGACACCAAACATGGCTGTGCTGTCCTCAGATGCCAGTGCAGAAGTGGAGCTGGCATTAAACTGCATGGTTTTTACAGATACATCACAGAATTGTCTCTGCGTTTCATGTTGTTAAAATGGCTCAGGGTTAAATTTTTATGGAAGCCACACCAGATTTTATAGAGCAAACGAAAAGGGGCACCATAGAGAATCAGGTCAATTTTCAATACAAAAGATCTCCTGCTCTGTGTCTGGTGTATTCCCAGAGTTAATGTTTCATGGTACTGGCAGTTTTTTTCCTAATGTACAGGGTGGGCCATTTATATGGATACACTGTAATAACGTGGGAATGGTTGGTGATATTAAAGTCCTGTTTGTGGCACATTAGTATATGTGAGGGAGCAAACTCCTCAAGATGGGTGGTGACCATGGTGGCCATTTAGAAGTCGGCCATCTTGGATACAACTTTTTTTTCAATAGGAAGAGGGCCATGTGACACATCAAACTTATTGGTTATGTCACAAGAAAAACAATGGTGTGCTTGGTTTCAACGTAACTTTGTTCTTTCATGAGTTATTTACAAGTTTCTCTTTGTTCACAGCCATTGACATGTCGAAGAGGTTAACACGTGAGGAGCGGATCGAAATTGTGTTGATATCTGGTGAATGCAGTAACTGGGTCATTGCAGCAGATTTCAATGCAAGACACCCTACGAGACCACCCATCTCCCA
>VUQG01022522.1:22781-36142 GCA_015106755.1 Etia nguti | reverse complement strand
TCTGTGCTTTGGTCTGATGAGTCCAAATTTGAGATCTTTGGTTCCACTCGGCGTGTCTTTGTGCGACACAGAAAAGGTGAACGATGGTCTCTACATTCATGGTTCCCACTGTGAACATGGAGGAAGAGGTGTGATGGAGTGGGGGTGCTTTTCTGGTGACACTTTTGGAGATTTATTCAAAACTGAAGGCACACTGAACCAGCACAGCTACCACAGCACCCTTCAGTGACATGTCATCCCATCCAGTTTGTGTTTAGTTGGAGCATCATTTATTTTTCAACAGGACAATGACCCCAAACACACCTCCAGGCTGCGTAAGGGCTATTTGTCCAAGAAGGAGAGTGATGGAGTGCTGCACCTGATGGCCTGGCCTCCACAGTCACCTGACCTAAACCCAATGGAGATGGTTTGGGATGAGATGGACCACAGAGTGAACGCAAAAGGGCCAACAAGTGCTCAGCATCTCTGGGAACACCTTCAAGACTGTTGGAAAACCATTTCAGGTGATGACCTCATGAAGCTCATCGAGAGAATGCCAAGAGTGTGCAAAGCAGCAATCAAAGCAAAGCGTGGCTATTTTGAAGAATCCACAATAAAAAACATGTTTTGAGTTATTTCACACTTTTTTGTTTACTACATAATTCCATATGTGTTCACTCATAGTTTCGATGCCTTCAGTGAGAGTCTACAATGTAAATAGTCATGAAAATAAAGAAAAACCATTAAATGAGAAGGTGTGCCCAAACTTTTGACTAGTAGTGTATATTGAAATAAAAAATTAAATTAAATTTCTCAACCAATAAATTTGATGGTGTTTTTCCTCAAATTAAAATAAGTAAACTATAATCAACAATAAGAACCACTGTATAAGAAAAGGTTTGAAAGGGTAAATTACCAGTATTGTGGAAGCCCACCTGTTTTCTCAGTTATTGAAATACTGATTTCTATAAGAATGATCTGAGAACACTCATCATTAAGAGTTTTTTTTGCAGAGCCAGACTAAAAGGGACTTTTTCTCCTGCATACCATCTTTAGTCAAATGTTTTCAGTAACATGGAGAAAAAAATGACTCCATTAAACTTTCTTTGTGCCTGCAGACTAATTTTTTAAAGGAAACTCATATGAGAATGAGTGTACGTTCTTCTATATCTCTATAAGTCAGGAATGATACGATGACACATGTGTCTATTTAACATTTAGCAGGCTGGTTCGTGATTGAGATCATGCAGATTCAAAGCAAATGTGATCCAGACCTGCAGCTGTTTCTTGTTCAAGCGCCTACTTCCTCCCAGCTGTCAGCATGAGCATACACTAGTCAAGGCAGCGTCTCCTCAGATCACTCAGCACGGCAACACAGGCTGCACAGCGGCAACTGTCTAACTGCACATCTGCACAGAAAGTTTTATGATCCTTACTGTGAGTCACTTAGTGTGATGACTTGTTTTGGTTTTTGCATTTAGGCCAAAAAGGAATTTAATCACTGAGAAAAGAAAAAGCATAACAGTATGCGGATTGTGACTATTGTCATTAAAAAAATCAGAACAATAAGCCAATACAGATCCGCTCTGCTGAAAATAAGACACTAAAAGCTAAACCATGAAGCTAAAACATACTCCACATCCATTCATCCATCCATTCTGATGCAACCATGTGCATCTCTTCATTTTAAGTGGCCAGAGGCTCGTTTAGCAATGAAAGCAGTAAAAGATGACTTTTGATATCTTCTATAGTTGCTTTGTCAGCAGCTTACCAACTCCAACAGAGCACTTATGTGGAAAGCTACACAAAGGTTACTGCACATGTTACTACAAGTTGTGCCTTTGGATTGCCTTTAACCAAATGTACAACATTTGAACAAGTTTGGCTAACAAGCTCTCTACATGTGCATGCCAGTGTGCAAAATCCTGTAGGACTCAGACTTTAATCACACTAATCATCTTTTCTTTCGAATAGCTTCCGATAGTTTTTAAGAACCCCTGTGCTGGTTGAAATCCCACTATTATCAAAACATAAGATGTAAAATTACTTGCTGAAGTCAATCAGTGTAAACTGAGGGTTAACTGCACCATCAGAACCAGTCATCTCTCTTCAAAGCTCAAATAAATTATACACCTGGTCTTTTAATGGTGGTATTGTGTGTGAGTGCGGTTCTCTCCGTGTGTTAAGTTACTTCATTTTACTGAACTGAACAAGATGCATGCTTTCATGTTTTACATTATAAACAGCAGGCACAGGGATGATGTAATATCTGCCAGTTACTGTGAAAACCAGTAGAAATTTAAAGCTGTTGTTCTAAAACATGTAATTGAACCATATCGGCGCTCTGAGCTGACAGGTTATTTCTTTGGACCGCGGCACACAAAGGAGCTGATGAATGATGTGGTCGTGGGAAGATTATGTAACTTGCATAACTTCATAATAACAGTAACAACAGTACTTGCATAATTTTGTTAGTGTGTGATAATTCTGATGTTTTTCTTATGGATGTAGAAGACAGTTTTTTCAAATTCCACTGGTTCAAAGGCCTCACAGATTAACATTTTCTTTCTCTCTTTAAGTCGATTTCATCTGTAGAAAGATTTAATTTTTCATGTTCCCAATTACTACTTTAGTTTATTATCAAAGTTTGCGCAAATATGGGAATTGTTAAAATGTGAATTATGTTTCATGAACACAGCAGTGTCTTAATTAGCAAAATAAGCATGGAAAATGTACCTGGTTTAATAAAAGCACATCAAAATGATTACACTTTATACTACATATGATCTAAATGGGTCTAAAGTAAGGACTAATATGTACTGATAACCAACCATTTGGTACTGTTGCATGGTCTACCAAATATTTTAGTGCACTGCCATCTAAAGGCTTGAATGGATAATTACAGGACTCGCGGTAATTATGGTTAAAATGAATTAATCATGATCTGCAAACGATTTGGTGCAAATTGTTCCACAGCTCCGTTCTCAGTTCTCCAATCTAAGCATAAAAGGTCACTTTTCCAAAACAGCTTGGAAGCAATTTGATATGAAGCATCAATTTTTATTTTTATGGCTTAATATTCTTAAACGTTTCTATGCACTGTGCCATAGACATCATGCTTCATCACTGGATTCAAATAAAAGAATAACATAAGAATAAATTAAGTTCTCACAGGAGCAGGGTGGTGATCGACGTTTAACAACAGTATAACACACTGCTTAGACATTCAAAATAATTCTGCTGACTTTTACTACATGTCCATGCTTACCTGTTTCTTTGTCTCTCTCTCTCTCTTTTGTCTTCATCTTCCTCTCTCCTCCTCCCCTCTCGCTAATGTATGCAAGATGATCTCTATCATACATTAGCTTTTTGGACACTATTTAAAGAACAGATGTACATAAGAAGACGTTTTTCACATCACAGCAATTACTCTGCATTTTCAGAAAAAATTGCACTTTCAAATGTTTCAGATAAAATGTGTTTAGAATTGGCACATGAAATTACATCTTCATCCTCTTTCAGCAGCAACACAAGTCATATTTAGTAATTTATGTATTAATTTATGTTAAGTTTACAACATGACAGAGAGAAAACTAGACATTTAAACCTTTTTCCTTGTAACCTTTACCTTCTGCAATAGACAGGTTGAGAATATATATAAAATTAGAAACATCAGTCTGAAAATAATATGAAAATACACTATTATTGCTACTGTACCTTAGTTATTTTTGTGGGTGGTATGGTGAAATTTAGGGGTACCAGAAAAAAGGGTCTAAACTCACAACTACCTGTACCTAATGTAAATTTATCTAGTAATGCATAATATTGAAATGGCATTTACTTTAATATTTTCAAAGCGGGTTTGTAAAGATGTGTTTGTTGGATATGTTTGTGTTTACTTCAAGCAGTGTTAGTCATTGAGTTTGAGTCATGCAGTTCCTCCATGTGCTGATGTCACTCACAGAACCACTAATGGCAAATATTAAGCTGCAAATGGTTGTCAAGACCACACGTGTGGCTGAGAGTAAGTTGACATCAAAACACTCGTGCACACATGAAAGAGGTGTTTTAGAAAAATAATATGACTCAGACAGCAAGCATCATTTTAACGTAATATGATATGTAATTTATGAAGCGTTTAAATTCTGTTTTTCCAAAGCATTCCTATCGTCTCTGCTGCTTTAAGTGATGTGTTTACTAAACTGGGCTAGTTTTATCATTGAATAATACTGCATCTGATTGCTACAAATTAAATTTTGTTTCATAATGAAACATCTTCCCTGCTAAAATCACCACATGCTGAGTAACTGGCTGTTTTTATAACAAATGACTCCTACGAAGTGTATTAAAATAAATATTTTGTCATCAGTTACTAAATGATTTGTTAATATTAATTGTTTTCTGCATCTGCTAAAAGTTTGCAAGTTAAAAAAAAACTATTAAAACGTTGTTGTATTAAAATAAATGTGGTCACATGATCTTAGATACAGCCTCTGGACAACCTTACCCATTGAATATATTGAATTAGTTTTAATGATAAAATACTTAATTAATGTGTGTTTGGTAATATGTTTAATAAACACAGTGGCATCGATTTTTACAAAGGCTGATTCATACTTTCATCTTGTGAGGCATTTACTAATCTGCAGACAGATTCATGTTTGTGGCTATGTAAAATATTGAAGGGTGTAACATTTTGGCAATGATAATCCTGTTTTTGAGAATAAGAAGCGTATATGAACAAACATTCAGTGGTTTTAAAAGCTCTATTTTATAGTCACAAGAAGAAATGAGGTGTTTACTCACAACAAAATAAATGTAACTGACACAATAAAAAGCTTCTGTAGAATATTGGGTTGAATAGACTTAATGGATAAAAGTATCGAGCCACATGACACTCTGTTTTCAGTTCTATAGCCATGCAGCCATGCAGGCTGCTTTCACGACCATTTATGAACGAATGGGCCGTTCTCACTAAATTTGAGTGTGGTATTGTAATACAATACCACAGTTACAAGTCAGGTTGAGGATTATTGCCTCCTAGATATTACACGATCAGCTGTGGTATTACTGCAAAGTGGAACCACAGCAAGTGGGCCATGAGGTAGCAGACCACATAAAGTTACAGAACGGGGTCACTGTGCCGGTGCCGACGTGAATAGTCTGTAAAAGTTTGTAGTTTATGATGCATACATGGGCTATGCTTGAAGTCTGTGAAATACTATGCCAGTATGTCAGTCACTTTTACAAAGCTTGACGTGAGTTGGAGATTTAAGTATGACATTTAAGAGATGATGTGATTTATTCCTAAATTTAAACAAGATTAGGTTGTATCTTGTGCTCTCATCTTGAAATTACAATCTGTGTAAAATGAAGCAATGAAACCAAATTAAAAATGCAGATTTATATGCAATGCAAAGATACTGGCGACAGGAGAGAGAAGAAAGACAGTGTTCGACTGTTGTGGCAGAGTTTAATTTTCTGACACTTCATAGTTCTTATAACAAACAAACTGACAGAATACTGTACACACAGCAAACAGACAGAAAAAGCTCAGTTCAAAAGATAAAAAGGATAAGAAACAACACAAACAGCAATGCCAAGACTTTTTAGAAAACAGACCTCAACACCGCCTTTGAAGTAAAGTCCATCAGATATCACAACAAAAATCTTCATATATGAGTCACTCTGGTGTGAGAAAGGTGATTTCTCTTAATATACATTTTTTAAAAAGATGAAGGTGATCTATGATGCTGCAAAAAGCCTTAATGAGTAAATACTGTTTTAATGGTAACCAAGATCCAGCTTATGAACACCACGACCGGGCAGATGCTCAATATTTCCAACAATGACGAGACAAAAAAATGTCTAAAGGGTTTGTTTTTGTAAAGCAGCATAAACAGTACCACTACTTTGTTGTTCTTACAAAGGACGGAAAAGTGACCATTTTCACACAATACTTTCACCTCGTTGTTAAAACGTGACAAAATACAGAAACGCAACACAAAAATATACCAGTACAGCAAAAAAGACCTCACTTGGTACCTCATGATTGAGAAGCACAATAAGTTAAATAATCAAGTTCCACTTTAACAAACCAAACCAAGAGACAAATAAACACGTTGTGTAATTGATACAGATAACTACAGCACACTTGGCAAGTACTCACAAACTATTCCAAACACGCATCTGCCAACTTCAAATGTGCAACAGTGTCCAGCAGGTAGGTATAGAAATGATAATCCAGTGAGGAGTAAGGCCAGAAATCAGTCCTACGGGGCTCGGCTCATTTTGTCATTTTGTTTTAGCGTTAGAAAGTATCTCTGCTGCCATCTTGTGAGCATCTCTGAGACTGACCGACTTATTAGCTGTATATTATTTAGAACAACTTTGTTGTTGACCTTAAAAAAACAGCAGTTTGACAAAGCTACGCCAACTCTAGGGTCACTTACATGGGCTGTTTATCCTACTGAGAAGCTGGTATAATATTGGTTTAACTGGCTTTCAAGATAAACAAATTTAATGTAAGAAAAAACAATGTTTATGGTGGAAATAACTGAAAACGTTAAGTGGATTAAGTTATTTTATTTTTCTAAATGTTTTAAAAGATATGAGTTGTGCTTAGTGTCTTATGAACAGCACACAAATATTTCAAGTCATCAGTGAAATCACATCTTATCAGAGACATTTAGTGAAGACACAGAGGGTCACAAATATGTCAAAAAGAAAAGTAAAAAAAAATAACAAAATTTTAAGGTAAGACAGAATGCCTGAAAAACCAAATAATTTTCAGCTCTGGGGATTTTTTTGTTTTTATCTGCGCTTAAAATCTTTTCAACTATTCAGCGGATTTCGTTTAAGTTTTAGTTTTAAAATGCCAAACCAAACACGAATACGTTCCATTCCCGTAATTGTCCAGGTTGAGTGGTGCTCAACCTTCATGGCATTCAGTACCCAATCATTCATGATGAACATGCACAATATTATTTTCCATTTCAGTGTCCTGCTCAACCTTCAACCTGAGTGGCAGCAGCACAGCGGGGATAAAGCGTCAGTGTGTTTTCAAATTCATACAAGCACTTAACCACAATTTATTTTTTAATATGAATTTTGTAGCTTGTTTGTCAGGATAAGCCCGGCAATATTCTCTGTTTTTGTTCCATAAGACAGCAACAATGTAACAATGAATTTAACCTGGCCCAGTAATTCTCAAAGTCTGGGCTGCAGCCCATTTGTAACCACAGTAGGTAGTACAGGCGTGCTGTGAAAGGTATTTTGTAATAAATAAAGTTTATCCTTATTTTTAATTACAAAAAATTACGTTTTTTTATGATGGCTATTTAAATGTAAATATCTTATCAATTCATGCCATGCATGCGACCTAATTTGATCTGTAAAGTTTCGCCCTGTTTTCAATGACAGGAAAAAAGGTGAAATGCAGTGATTTAAAACTGGCAAATCAAGAGAAGATCAAAGTGAATCTGTGCAAACACAACGATTTCCAATCATAAGTTGTGAAAATAGAGAGAGAATACTTTTTTTTGATATTTGAAATTAAATTGTCGTGTTATTAAGATTGGAAATTGCTACAGTCACACCAGGAAAGAGTGCTTGGAGAGCCTGACACCAAAGATATAGTGAGTGTGTGCAGTCGACTTGGAATCTTGCTCCCTTCGCAATGGCTTTTTCAAAGATGGGGACCAGGTCTGCAACCCCTTGCAGTCAGTTGCCGTCTTCAGTTTGCTGTCAGTTTGTGACAGAAGGGGCTCCAGTTGGCAAATTGTGAATCTGTTGCTGTCTGTTGCAAATTTGTTGCCATCTACATACACAGAAATTTACATTTAACAGAAATTTAAATGAACTACTTACATTCAGAGTCCAGTTAGAACCTTGTAGACTCAAAACAGAAATTCTGAAATTTCTCCACAAATAGTGACGTGGTTGCTGCAGGACAGCGAAATGATATAGATGAAGCTTTGCTTTGATTTAGGAATACAAGCAGTTGGCAACAATTTGTGTTAAACTCAACTGCAAAGTGATGAGGAACAGATGGGTCCTGCACAGACTGACTCAGATTGAATGCTACTTGTTGGCAATCTGTCTGCATTTATAAATTAGACGGCAATTATTTGCAAGCTTTAACCAGTCTGTCTGAGAGTGACTCGAGTCAGTTTGAGTCAGACTATTTGGACACAGGTTGTCTCGGAGCAGGTAACCTACACAATCACCTTATGATCAAAAGTGGTCACCCAGGTGGTTTTTGAAACTACCTGCAATCGGTTGCTGAATGCAACAGTTTTACTGTAGTGTGACTGAGCCATAAACGATACTTCATTCTGGGACACTGGTGTCGATACGATCATGTTATTCAGTATCCTGGCCTTACTAACACTTGCTGTTGAACTGAAACCAAATTTTGTAGTATTTCCCCTCCCAAAATCTGCCATGTTATATACCTTTTATTATTTTTCATCACTGTTTCACTGCATGGCTTGTTTCTTCTTTACATCAACATGTCAGAACCCTCATGCACATTGTCCTCCTACTGTACAAACTACTGCAACACATATATTAATCTGCAGGAGAAAATGATTTAAAACAAGTTATTTTCTTGTGTTTTTGTAACACAAACAGTTAAGACCAGGATGAATGAATTGCAACCAATCAAGTGGTTGATTTTGGTCTTTTCATGGGACGTACTGTAACCCTCATCCTTCAACATTAATAGCACACATTTGCTTTATAGTAATTCTACAGTCAGCTCAAGGCTGAGAACCCCTGCTCTGTTTCAATGCAGTACGAAGATCGTCAGTCTTCAGTCCACATTCAGTGGGATTTTTTAAATACAACTAAAATCACAGTTTGGTTTGAAGAATCAACATAATGGATCGATACAATTATCCAACGAAAACAAAGAAACGCTGTTTCCAGTCTGCAACAAATGAAATACACATTTCAGGGATGATGTTAGCAGCATCAGGCATGGCGACTTTAAACTAAAACAGTTTATGTTTCTCAAAATACTAAAGACAATCACATAACACAAACATGACCAATCAAATTCCACAGCTTTGTTCTTCAGTATTTAAACTCAATAAATCTTCTTTTACACTGTGAATTCACGTCAAATTTACTGTGAATTTGTGATGATCAACGGGGTCTGCTGATGTTTCTGCCAGTTGCACAATATCGTCAGTTATTTTCCACAGTACCTGCTGTAAACCATCTCCACTGCTGTAGGAAACGTTTAGAAATGCAGCAGTTCTCACCGTATCTACAGTACATACACGACATGACAGGAGCGTGATTCTCAGGTCACATATCTACAGTCCTCTACCTCAGTAATGTCTCCATAACTGGTGAGTCCTCTTGAGTACACCTCTCTTCTCATTGACCCTGTATTAGGGAACATGGTACGCCCATGAATGTAGTGTTACCTGCTTCCTCCTCCTCTTCTTTTCTTCCCCCTGTTGGGGTGAGTTACATCTGTAAGCCACAACAAAGTCACAGAGCCGAGACTTTGACGATGTTGATGCCAGCTGAGCTTGTTGTGGTCTGAATGCTCAAGGGTGGTGGGTGACTTGGAGGTTGGGGCGGCCTCCGCTGTGGGGGCCCGTGGAGCCCATCTCCATCAGGGGTTAAAGCAGGGGGTGTCGGGAGGCTGATGATGGCTGTGGTGATCCGACCACTTTTGCAGTTGATCCTGCTGCTCTCGTCAGTTTTGAGGTTGAGGTTGGAGCGGCTGTTAAGTATAATTAAATGTTGTTAATGTCTAGTGTATACAGAATAAAGTTGCAGTAGTAATTGCATAAGTAATGACATAATTTTGTTAAGCAAAACATGTTCTGTCATTTCTATAATGTTTTTGTAAATTTGGGCAGAAAATGAAGATGCTGGAGAAATTTATATACCAAAGTTTTATCAGTTAAGTGCTGTAGAGACACACGATCAAAGTCAACTTTATTATTTATGCCTGTGAAATCTAAACAAATCTTTAAAACAACACTTTGTGGACAGAAGTACTGGGCCACCTACACATTACACCTACAGGAGCTTTTATGACATCCTATTATAAATTCATAGGCATTAAAATGGAAATGGTCTCCCCTTTGCAGCAATAATGGCTTCTACTCTTCTGTGATGGCTTTCTACAAGACTTTGAAGTGTGTCTGGGAATTCTTGCCCATTCAACCGGGAGAACATTTGTGAGGTCAGACACTGATGAGGGGTATGACTCACAATCTCCACTCTTGTTCATCCCAAAGGTGTTTAATGGGCTCTGTGTGGGTCACTTAAGGTCTTCAGCACTATCAGCACTATCAGCTGATCATAACCTTATGGCCCATGCTTTGTGCACTGGGATACAGTCATGCTGGAACAGAAAAGGGTCTTCCCCAAACTGTTTCTTCAATGCCGAAGCATAGATCAGTCCAAACCAGACCAGACCAATCCTAAAAATAAACAACCCTATAACATAAAGTTCGGTGGAGGAGGGGTCTGGCATTTGCCAAACCAAGACTCATCCGTCATTCTGCCTGGAACTCCACAGAACATATTTCCACTGCTCCAGAGTCCTCAGGGCAGTGGACTTTACACCAGTCCAGCAGATGCTTGGCATTGTGCTTGCATGCTGCTCTCCAGACGTGATAACTCCATTCCATGAAGCTCCCATCAGACAGTTTTTATGCAATCCCAGAGGAGGTTTGGAACTCTGCAGTTATTCAGTCAGCAGAGCATTGGTAAGTTTTAAGGCCTGTGTGCCTCAGCACTTTGTAACTTTACATGGTCTGACACTTAGTAGCTGAATTGCTGTGGTTCCTAAATGCTTCCACTTTGCAATTTGCATACCACTTACAGTTTATCATAGAATATTTAGGAAGGAAGACATTTCAGACAGACTTGTTGCAACAATGGTATCCTAGTACCCTTATGTGCTCAAATTAAGTGGTGCCTTCACAAAGTTTTGTGAAGGCAGAAGTCTAAATGCTCGATTTTATACATCTGTGGCGATGGGACTGAAAACACCTGAAATCAGAGACCAAGAAGTGTGACCAAATACCTTTGCCCATATAATGTATCTAGTGATGCATTTGAGAAATAAAATATGAAACATATGAGTCCTTAAAAGACTTTTATTTTGAATGGAATTTGTGTAATAAAGCTGTACAAAACTAAAATGACATTTTTAAGACTTAATGTACTCTGTTAGCTAAAAACTCATTCCTCAAAAATATATGTTATTTAACTTTCTTTGCAGCTGGATTAATGCTGACAATTGCCTATTCAGATCCATCTATTAAATGTCTAGAGTCGGGTGAGGGACTTCAAAGTGTACCCCCAGAGATGTATTCTGGAGTGAAACATTAATGCTTGCACACATAAAACAGTTTCAATGGCCAAACACCAGGAGTTTGAAATTTTTGCCAAACCTCTGATGCTAGACCCTGCATCTATTTTTGTTTCACCTGGCAGTGTGCGACAGTGGGTCACCACACTGTATGTGGATGGCACTGAGTTCCTGCAGCGGACCCTGGTGTGTTGAATGGGTGGTGGGCAGGCAGGTGTTAGGCAGAGGAACATTTCTCTTTCTCTTTCGACTACAACAGGTACGTGTGGAGCTGTCATGGCTGGATACAGAGGGACTGCGTGAGGGATAGGTCTGCAGAGCCGTTTCCAAACAGTTCTGCTCGTATATCTGCTCGTCCACAAACTCATGAGCCTGGAGAGAAGAAGATGAATGAAAAAAATGGGGGTAGCAAAAAAGGAGAGAAGAAAAACAGCAGTCGGTAAATAGGCTACACAACAGAGTTATAGGACTTGTTGCCCAGTTATACTTCACTTATAATTTTGCAAAAGGAACCGCACCAAAATAAATATAATTTAAAGAAATTATAAAAACAGACCTTCATCTTAGCATACAAAAATCATGCACTTAGCTGACTCACTATATTAGCTGCCTGGATAACACTGCCAGTGTTTAATACAGATCTTAGCCAACATCTTTTGCAACAGTATCTTTAAAGACTTTGCAGTGGATTCAGATTTGGGATTAACCTTTACATGATGACCTAAATCCTGTCCTGTCCTCAAACTCTAGTATGAACCAGTGTCTTCTGTGTCTTGTTGCACAGATCTGCACAGGTTACCATAGCTAAACTTTAACACAAGTCTACCACAGATCAGGTTTAAGTGAACTTAGAGGTAGCTAAGTTTAAAAGAAACTGTGAATATTCCTTTAATATCACATTGTAACTGTGTAATTTAAGTTCAAGAGTAGTTTCATCCTCATACAGAGACTAAAGGAATACATAAATGTCCAACATTATGATTAAAATATTTACAATTGTTAGCTTGAAGCCAGAAAGTTCTAATTCAAGCTCGACTGATTATCACAAGTACAAACCGACGTATTCTGTCTAATAGGGAACCTTAAATTAAATTTGATTCAGTACTGAAAGGAAACTTATTTAAAATGTTGAACTGAATCTTCACTTCATTGTCATGCCTGAAAATCTGAACAACTGTGCACAAAAATTCAGACTGAATAAATATATAACAATACAGAAATGTGAAAAACAGTGACAACATCACAAATTACAGTAAAACATTACAAGCAACAACACAGAGAAAATAATAATAAAAGAGAATATTCCTCCGTCCAAATACAAGCTGGTGTGCCGTCAACGACGCCTCCTCTGTGTGAACTGCATGACAAAACTGTGGTGAAAGCAGGTTCACTGCAGTGTAGCTGATTTGGCATTGTAATATGCCAAATTTAGTTTAGGGTGCAGCTGAGTTGTAAAACCCTGCAAGTTCCAGTTTATCCAGACCCACTCTAAACCCCACACCCACAAAGTCCCATAACAACTGTCACGCTGGCGTGCAAACATTATGACATTTTTTTTCATTTATTTATTTATTTATTTATTTATTTATTTATTTAACCAAGAATGTGTTTTTTGCTTCCAACTGAACTCAAACCACAGATTTGAGATAAGGAACACCTTACTGTGACAATGACAGACATTGTTGACGGCAGCAAAATGCCCTAAAGACCCTTTTTCATCTGTTTTGGGGGAATTTGGCAGCTACATGCAAAGTCAGTGTGAAGAGCAAGCTTCTGATACGGTAACATTTGGAAAATATAAAAAAGGTTCATCACTTGTCACTGAGAAATGGTATAAAATGTATTTCCAGCTTCATTAATGTTAGCCAAGTTTTCAGCCATAGTGGATATTTATATTTATAACAGAGCAAAGTGCACTTACTGTTGTTTTCTCCAGACAGTGCAGTAGGTGGTGGTGTTGGCTCTCTAACAGAGAGATGGGCTTCTGGGTCAGCTTGTGCTCATCCTCTTCTGTACCCTGATTGTACACACACAC
>VUQG01022522.1:0-22756 GCA_015106755.1 Etia nguti | reverse complement strand
CACACACACACACACACACACAGTAGGTATTAGTAGGTATTGTGAAATTATTCAGGAAGTTGCCCTTGGACATAAATCTCTAAGCATAAAGAACCAGATGCTGAGATGACGCCTTGATATTTACTCAATACTCAGTACTTTGAAAATGAACTTTTAGTGAAGTAGTAATGAAAAGCCAGAGGTTCTGCTTCATGGCGTTCAGTTTCATCAGAACTCTTCTGGTTCACGTTTGATGAGTTTCTTCTCATTTCACTTGTGAGCAGGTAGACAGCAGCTCCTGCCACTTGCTTTCAAATAATTTACTTGTTACATAGTGAACCACATTCCTGTTTGGAGTGAATTGATCCCTTAGCCTTAGGTCTGCCTTAGAAAGTGGTTTGTCCACTTTCTCCAATTTGTAATTTATTTCCTATTGTGTAGGTTTTAAAAAAAAATCCACAAACAGCCTACTGTTTTTTTCCTTTGATTTGTTTCCTTGTTTAAGCAAGCAGCAAAATAACTTCCAATTTCAGTTTATTGAGCAAACAACATACAAATTATAAAACCGTGCTAGTGCGAATCCTCTAACTTGATTGTCTAAGTAGGTACCGCAGAGTGTTATTTGATGCCGCAGGCAGCTAAATAGTTATTGATGTCTGAAGCTTCAGAAAGAAGGGAGATCGCAGAGTTTGAGGAAGGGAAAAAACCCACAGAAGCAGAAACTTATGGAACCATTTGTTGGTATTTTTCCTAACAGGCTTAGTTTCAAATTCAGCCTCTAATATTCCTTTTTCTCAAAGTAAGCGCAATTACCAAATAACAAGAAAACTGAAAGTGAATTAATTCTCTCCCTACACTGTTCTTTGTTACTCAGAGGATTGGGGCAGGAGGCAGACCAGCCCAAGGACTCTCATTCGGATTCCAGGAACATGAACAACACCGTCATGTGGGCACGTTTTCCGATCTCTCGATTTGTGCATTTACCCTCTGGCAGAGGACCTATACACATATAATATAGAAACAGAGCGAGATTTAAGGGTCTTTCATGTAAGACCAAAGTATTCAGTGTTATTCATGTGACGCCCAAAACTATAACAGTAATAATGAGATGTGTAAAATTATGTGAACATCTCTTTTTGAGGGACTGAGTAAATGAAATAATCCAAAAATTCATTGTCTCGATTAAAGATGTATTCAGGGATGCAGGACGATTTTTGTTTGATATAAAATGGTGTATCAATTCATTTTGTTACTTTGTAGCAGCTCAATTTATTTATTTCAGATTCAAGAAGGTCTTCTACCATCTGGGCATTTTTCAGTATCCTCAAAGTGGATGTGTGACCCAAATGTCAAGTTCCTGGAGATGTCATTAGAGGGCTGTGATTTGTCAGTCTGGCCATCCAACTGATTTTGTAACTGTGCACTATTCAATCTCATATTACCATAAATAGGTGTTCAAATCAGTTAGAGAATGACAGTAATGCTCTTTATCCAGTGTTAAGTTACTTCTGTATTCTGGAGCTGGCCTGGCCATTGTCTCATTGGAAGTGTGAAGGGGAGTATCGGTTAGTTTGGCATTTAGTTGTGAGTCAGGTCCAGGATGCCGTGAGTTCAGGATATATAGAGTGCTATGTGCTATGGCCTCAGTCACACAGGCCTAGACCAGCTGGTCACCATCTGGCAATCACCGGTCATGAGGATTAAATGTGTATTCCTTGAATACACCTCACCTCTGTCACAAGGTGAAATAAGTCACAAAGAGGTTTGCACTGAAAACCTGCAAACACTTGCCAACTGCTCTCTCCAAGCGGTAGTGAAAAGAGCGTTGTACCTCAAAGTAAAAGGCATAACTTTGACTTTGAAGGTAAACTTTCTCCATTTTTGGTAATAGTTAGGGAATAGTTGCAGACAAGATGGCATTTTCTATACAAAATCACAACAGCAGTTGTCTCAAGGCGCTTTATACTGTAAGGTAAAGACCCCACAATAATACAGAGAAAACCCCAACAATCAGACGACCGCCTGTGAAGCACTTGGTGACAGTGGGAAGGAAAAACTCCCACTCCCAAAACTACCATAAGTATGGGTGGCCATGGCAACCTGCTAACGACTAAAGAAATATGAAAAAGGTTTTTGGTGCATCATCCCCTTTGCAACCAGTTTCACCAAGTTACTGATAATAACCTCCGTGCACCCAGTTTTCCTAGTGATCTGTGGATGCTGGATCTCTAGGCCTTTGTGATTGAAGTCTAAGCTAGCTGTTGAATCACTACAGTAGTGCCTTTCTCTAAAGTTGGGTCTGCTTGTTGTCACTGTTTGTTCTATTATACATATGTTGAATATAAATAATACAGATGTGAAGCTTCCAACCTTTTTTTTCTTTATTTTGCTGAGTAACCAGTGAAATAATAAATATAGTTTTTAAAGCTGATGTCTGAGTTGTTGCATACTTCTCTAGCACATTGATCAACATAGTACCTAACCTCAGGTCTTATAGTCTTGATGTATGCTGCTGTTTGAGAAAAAGACAGTTTCTCAATAAGAATTAAAATAAAGACCTTGTGTTTCACTTATTTGAACTGCCAGACAGATAATTCAGACTTATTTCAACAGACTTATGTATGCATCCTTACTTTCTGTAAAAGGAAAAAGTTATTTATTTTTCTGTAATGGAGATGCTGTAAACCTTCAAAAATAAATGGGTGACAAAAGGCGATTTATAATACCTATGAAATATTTGATTTGGTCTAAGCGCATTATCAACACTAGGAACACTCAGTTCCTAGTGTGGAAAGTGGATCAGTTGGGAAAGCTGAAAATGTGCTAATGCATAGCTGACGGCATGGGAATGCAGGAATTACAAATATATGTATATACATATTTCAAGGCTTGATGGCATCAAGTAAATGAGTGATCCATTCATTTATTTTATATATATTGTCCTATTTCACTACAGCCTTCTTTTTTATTTTGTAACGTGTTGTCTTGTATGTGCTGATTTTTGTAAGAGTATAAGTGAAGCTGCCTTTTATGGGTTTGTGGCTTCGTCTTTGTTTCTTTAGTGCATGACACACCATTCCTCTGTGATACTGTTTTGAGTAGTTTTTTATAGATTTACATTAGTCCTGGAAAAAAGATCAGACCAGATAAGAGATAAAGCTGTAATGCCTTCATATGCAAGATTACCATAAAACTCAACAGGATTATCAATACCCGTGATCTAAGTAACAAATAAAAAAGCCAAGATGCAACCAG
The DNA here is from genome assembly GCA_015106755.1 of Etia nguti. Classification (NCBI taxonomy): domain Eukaryota; kingdom Metazoa; phylum Chordata; class Actinopteri; order Cichliformes; family Cichlidae; genus Etia; species Etia nguti. Next base: position 19,522 of record VUQG01022522.1, on the reverse strand, counting down.
ACCCAGAGTGAACTTCTAGTCTAACTAATGACTGTGACAGAATCAGTGATTTTTGTCATATATCTCCACTCACTCCTACCTTGGACCCACGCAGCGTCACCGACTGTCAGAATTGACACCATCGTAATTTGATGCGCCAGGACTCTGGCAGCTTCATCACAGACACGAAAAGGAAAGGGGGGGGGGTGCTCAGCACTCACAGATGGCATTTATATGATAATTCTAACCACTTGCAGACACCCATGAGCTTTCACACTGGACTCTATTAGGTCCAAATGGATTTTAGTAACCATCTGTAAGGAGGGGAGTGTGTCACTGAAAACACGAGCGATGGTCTAGATGTATGGGATTCAGGCAATTTGCTCACACATTACCTAACACATTTTTCCATGGTAGTTATAATATTTATATATATACATATATATAGCATAAAAGGGATGAGTAAATATAGAGTGGAACACAGTGGGGGATGATTGATTCAAAAAGTAGAAAGTTAGCTAATCTTTACGCGCAGACATGCATTGCAGTAGAGTAAATAATTATTTATGTCCTCTGAGAGAAACAGACCGATGCATGTTCTTATGGATTAGAAACTGAACTTCAAAACTACTTTAAAGTTAATCTCTATTGTCTCCACTGTTTCATTGTTCAGTGGCTCCGTTTTGCTTTGAAGCCTCCTTTAATGCACTAACAACCTAATTATCACCAAGAGCGACTCAACAAGCAAGTAAGAACAATCTTACATCCCAGATAACCTCAGCTTACCGTTTTCACAGACATGGATTAAATCAAGTCTCAGACTGATGAACAACCAGAAAAAGCACTTTGTGTTATTACACAGATAACACTCACATGGAGCATTATTAGCCTCTGCTATCACCTCTGCCCTGCATAACAACAAGAATGTAATGGCTCCAACTTCTTCTTTTATAGCCTCTAAATTACTTTTAAATTGTTCTCTGTTTATTTGACAGTAATTGTTGCCACTTTGCTTGTGTTTGTGTACTGCAGATGTGAAGTTGTTGCCCCCAAGCTACTGAGTTGCAGTGAACTGAAATAATTAGTACATGGGCGTTTGACAAGGAACAATATGATTAATACTGAATTACAACCTGCTGGCATTGCACCATTTTTAATGAGCACACTTAAAACAGCTTCCAAGAAATCATCGCGCCCACTTTGCTGTTGGTGATTCTTCGCATTCAGAGGGTCAGGGGTCTTTCTCACCGTCAGCTCCAGCAGTTCGTTGAGAAGTCCGTTGTGTTTGCTCTGAAGGAAGGCGTTGGCGCTTCCGGACTTGGCTATTCTTATCCTGGCCAGTCTGGCTTTCTGGGTGTGGGAAGAAGAAGAGGTCACAGCATCAGACAAGGTAGGCGGGAGGTTGGAGAAGATGACTAATACCTATTTAATGATGAGAATCTGCCAACTCATCACACAAACTCTGTAGTAATTTTCACAGCTACTACATGACTGCTCTTATCTCTGCATTTTCAAGTTTCTCTCTTTCATTATATGTAATAGGGACTGTTGAACAGCTTCTTCTGTCTGTAACATGCTGCTACTGAGTATGTCTGTAAATCGGCACCCAAACAATACACTCATTTGGGATTGTTGAAAATTTAATTTCAAGCCTGAAATGAGCATAAATATGTTGCTATCTTACTGCTGCAGATTTTTGCTCACATTTAGCTGAAATCCCAGTAGTGATGTTGGGCGATAAGGCCTGGCTCAGTTTCCAGTTTTTCCCAAAGATGCTGACTGAGGCTGAAGTCACCAGCTAGAAAAAGGTTTTAGACAGCAAATTCTACAATAATGGCTTGTCTTTGTGTTTGGGGGAAACATGACAGGATTTCAAGTTACTGGAAGTTAGAGACTTATACCAACTCTAGATTAAAGGGGTACAAGAATATGAGTACTTATGTTGAAACAATTAAATAATATGTAAATACTTTGTTTGTTTTTAGTCTAGCACAGTGCACTTTTTAAATATATAAAGATCTTTTATGTTTTATAGAGAAAACAACAATCAAAATCATGAAAACAATTCTTGGGTAGTTGTAGCTTTAATTGGGATGTCCAACAATTTTGCCAACACAGTGTAGATTGAATCAAAAAGCTTTTTTAATGAATGTCTTCTTTTAACTTTTTATTCTTTCATCTGTAACTTTAGCCCTTATTTTTCTGATTCTTTACAGCTTCGCTTTTTCTATTTTTTCCTTCCAGTCCATTGATACTGAGTTGTTTGGTTTTTATAATTCATTTTATTTGGATCCCTGGAAGAGCAGCAAACTCTGACTAATCATAAATAAAGAATGAAGAATCACGATGATCTCTTTGAAACTCCAATTTTTGGCAGAAAGTTGTGAGACATTTTAGTCTGAACACTTCAGATTGATTCTTCTAAAACAGGATAAAACTAAAGAGTCAGTCCACCAAGAAAAACAACAACAACAACAAAAAACTGGGCTCAAACTAAGAAAAAAATAAATGCAACACGAAGCCAAGTCTTGCATTTAATGGTGCTGCGACTGGGAAAGAGCACACATTGATATTTGCTGCATTAGTGCCAATTATGCCCATGAGACCCTACTGAGTTCGCAACATTGCAAAGCCTGTTTGCCAACATTTATCAGTTTATTTTATACCCTTTCTGTTGCAGCAAAAAGATAAAATTGCTTTAAATAACAGATATAATAATAGAACAAAGGAGACAGGAAATGAGAGAGACATTGCATTAAGGATTTCATAAAATGAAGAGGATATTACGACAACTGTAAGCTGAGCTTTATCTTTAACCTCACCCACTGCTCTCTCTCTCTCTCACACACACACCCTTTAAATACATTTAAGAAACAGGAGATACTGAAGAACATCTGCTTTCCAGACATGATTCAAAAGTAATACTTAGACGCTTCAAAAACTGCCTGTCAAACTTGTGAAGTTGTATGAAAAGCTGGAACCTGAGAGGTAATAATAGTGCTTGTGTATGTACGTGGTCAGTATGTGAAACAGGGGTAAAATGGGAGGATCATTGACTGCTTCTTTCTGCAGCTGAAGAGTGAATGAATTAGGAACCAGTGAAATTACCGTCACAAGCTGCCTGGCTTCATTATTGATCAAAAGACCTACTTGACACAAGAAAGGGAAAAAATATGAAAGAATAACCGTCTATGATTCTTCTGTAAGTGCAAAAGGTTGCACTGAGCATCTGTGACGAGCCGCTGAGCCCAAACAGTTGTCTAAGAAACTTTTACTCTAAACACATGAAAACTCTGCTAAAATCCAGAAGTGTGATTGAGTCTCATTTAGTTCAAGGTCAAAGACAGTGAGAAGTATTGAAGCAGATTAAGTCAAACTGATTTAAAATCAAGTCCTGAATAGTTGATAAAGGTATCACACATGGATCAATATTTGTCTACCTGCAATAAAAATTATTTGTTTTCCAACTGAGCACTGTAAGTGTTCATTTTTATGCCATAAACCATTGTGTGTGCTCTTGAGAGAACAAACTGCAAACCAGGCCTTTTCCAGGTCAATTTGCTTTTGATGGCCTTCGAATCCCATTGATTTGAAAGTTTGTCTGAGCCCCAGAGGGACAGAATGAATATTTCTTTGAAATATTAGTGGAAATATAAGTGAAAATTCTCTACCAATGATTTTGAATTTATTGTTTTGTCCTACAAAACTCATCATCATGAAAATGCCAACCAGAAAAAATATGTTTGCCTCTAAATAATTTAAAAGTAAGTAAAAAAGTATATAAATAACTAAAAACGAACTGAGGAATTTTCAGGGATTCAAACAGGACTATATATGTCAGATCGCTCGAGTACCCTTGTTCATCATAAAAAGAGTGTGTCTTTCAGTTCATCGTGCCTCATTAATGTATACCAAGAAAGTGTACTAGGAAAATACTACTGTATGTTAGGCTTTGGCTACACAATTTGCAAGTTCAAGAAAAGGTAAAAACTTACACAAACATCAGTAAGTAAGTAAATCTCACTTGAATTTTTTTTTTTGTGGATAATAATTTGTTACTCTTTGAAGAAAACTTGTGACATGTATGTAGTGTTCATTGACTTTGAAAACTCACATTGCTTCCTTATGAGAGATTAATTTTTGAAGTCATTTTTCATTATAATCCAAAAGTCTCAACTTTTGGACAGATGGCCTCACATTATCTTCAAGCAATCTTTTCATATGGTTCAAGTTATCTTGTAATCAGTGCACAAAAATGTCCACTGTTACTGTGTCCAAAAAGCCTCTATTTTTGTTCATTATTCCAAAAAGTCTTTGCGTACATGCTCGTTAGCAAGCTGCAGTTTTAACATTCATTTTAGATAGAAAGAGCTTTTTAATGGCATGCTTCACATGCAGGTTCAATTTGTGATTATCTTTCAGACTATAAATGTGTGCATGCTAATAGCAACAGGTGCAAGCATTACCTGCACATCCTGTAATGAAATCTTGACATTATCTGAGACTTCTAGTCTAGCCGACAGACTGGCATTTTTTTTCTAGTGTTGTTGAACCTCTTTTCCACTTCTAGAATATTTTCCTTAGACTGGAATGGTTAGTTTCTTTGACCTCAGTGCCAAATTCATAAATATCCCAAAGGCCTCAGAAAGCTCTTTAGATGTAGGCATGATGATGCCACACATTTCAATAACAAAGAGAATAGAAGACACTGGATGTCGGGTGTCACGTATCATTCCCTAAGGAGAATCTTACAATTGGCACCTAAGCTGAAATGTGATTGATCTGTTTTACCTTCATTTAACCAGGAAGTTCCACTGAGATCAAATTTCACAAGGGATTCTTGACCGACTTAGCAAACATTAAATACATAATATATGGGATACAAATACCCACAACACGAAGCATAAAAAACAAGAGAAAAACACTCACAGCTCTCGTTCCCCATATTCCCTACGATGCTTTTAAATTCACTAGTGGCATCTTTAAGCTTAGGTCTTTCTGAAATTTTTTATGTCATTTATATATTCAAATTATGAAAATGATTAAAAATATTCTGTGTTTTTCATACAGCTTTCATATAAAGGAGCTGTTTCAGAGTTGTTTACATATGTTTGCTTGTTCAAATATGTTGAAAAAGTCCAGAGTGTTCAATTGATATATTTTACTGCTTTTAAAAACAATAATTCTGACCCTAAGATACTACTGTAAAATAAAACTGAAAACCCCAGACATGATTAAAGTCAGAGATTGACGATAGAAAAGATAATTACTCATGTCAATTCACTGTAAAAGAATGTGGAATCCATACAGCTACGTCTGAATGTGTTATTTTTATGGCGAGCGCACTCAAAGTGCTTTATTCTCATCTCTCATTCACACAAGCATGATTTTTCTATGTCTAAGTGCTTTCTATCTAACATTCACACTCTGATGAATGCATTGTGAGCAACTTGAGGTTAAGTATCTTGGCCAAGGATACTTTCACAGGCAGACCGGAGGAGCCAGGGATAGAACCACCAACCTTCTTATTAGCAGATGACCTGCTCTACCTCCTGAGCCAAAGCCACCTGAATAAAGCTCATTCTTCTGTTAAAGTACAAAAAATCTGATGAAAGTATCAAATACTTGATACTTTGTTATTCTGATACATCAAATGCCCTCCATAAAAACCAAAAAAATGCATGATACTGTAAAAGGGAAGGAGAGGTTACATTAAAAATCCCTCAAAATCCCAAAAGTTCAAATTCACTAAACTCATCTTTAGAAGTAAATGCCTCCTAAAGGGTGATGAATAAGTATTTCATGGCTGGGGAAGTTATTTAAGAAATTACTCTAAAGTTCAGTGTGCCCCCAACGAACCTCCTCAACATCCTGACTAAAACCCAGTCATGACTGTGGTGATTTTACTTCATCGGTGGTCTCGGTTGACCGCACAAATCAGACCTATATGCTCCAACATTACCACCCACAGTCTGACAGTCAGACAGCAGAAAGGTTCAAAATGTTCACCTCCAAGACAAGTGAGCCTTGAAACTACTGCTATATAGAGCCCTCTTCCTGTTTTTTCTTTCTTCTACCCCAATCAGACCTCTCTCATGCTTTTTCTTCTGCTTCCTCTGTCTTCTTTTTATTCTCTTACTCTTTTTACTCTTGTCAGACCTCCATCCCTCCTTCCTCTCTTGCTCCCATCGTCTTGTTTTGCCCTCACGTCTCTGGTCTCAGGACTTTTTTTCCTTAACAACCTGCCATCTCTCAGTGTGGCTCCACTTGACTTTGCTGTCCCATTACCGGTGTGACCTCAGTCCATTTACTGCCTCAACACTTATCGGCACTCTGACTGCACTGTGCTGCAGTGCTGATTTGCTGAAGGAATAAAAGAGGAACCTGTCTTCGTCCTCTGCACGTTTGGTTTTCAAATTATTGGGGAATTAGGAACATTAGTATCAGGGCAGGGGTTGTTTCTGTGGCTAGTTATATCCTCAGTGGGTTACTGAACTTCAAGACAGACTGTACTTTGCACTGAGGCATACACTCCAGTAGTTAGCAGGCAATAACTATCATTAAGCCCAATTTGGTTTCTCTACTTTCTATTTAATGACTGAGAAGCTACGATGGATACACGAGAAGACCTTTTTGTAAAATCAAATCCCCTGATGACTACATAATTGTAATAGGAACTGAGAGCAGCATGTTGTTATAGAAGAATGAAGACGAATGAGATCTGGAGAGAAACGGGAAGCCAGGAGATATAAAGTAATAAAAGGAAAAGGAATTTTTGAACAGAGTTAACATAAAAGATATCTCCCTTTTTCCGCTTGATTTTTCTTCTTATTGTTTTAATTTATATTAAAGGCACAAGAAGAAGTGACTCTATTAGATCAAAAATAGCTCACTGCGGGACACTGTACAAAAATCATGAGCAGTACTCCATAATTCTTTAATATTTTGCTGGAAAAACAATGAATAGTTGCACTGGTTTATTGAAACATGTACCAGCATACATATACAGTATATAAGGCCAAAAAAAAAGGTTTTCACAAGTTGAAAGTCAACATTTATTACCGCCATCTTTATTCTTGAATACAGCCTGAACTCCTTCAGGAATAGTCCCCCCCCTCAAAAAATTTCAATCTCTTGGCTGGCTTTTGTTCCCAGACTGTTCTAGTTAATGTCAGGGTCCAGGCTCTGGGCAGGCTGGTGTATGACTAACAGTGTTCCTTAGGTTTTCTGCCCAGATCCCCAACATCACCTTTGACAAGCTCCCCAACACCACTTGCTGAAATGCAGCTGCAAACCATGACAGAGCCTCTGCCATGTCTATTAGATGCTATTTAGATGACACTGCCGTGTCATCTAAATAGCAAAAACACTATTTTATGCTAGTTAAACCACGTTGTCTTTAGCATTTTTTTTAATAGATTCAACTACCCAAATTTCCCCTTGCGGGACGATTAAAGGATTATTCTATTCTATTCTATTCTATTCTAACTAAAGAAGTGGGAAGAAATTATATATTTTTGGGACAGGCTCTTGTTTCTTGTGCCTAAAATGTATCATTTATAACTAGTTTGTTGCTAACCTGTCTATTATGTGTAAGCACAACACTGGCTCATCCCTTGAGTTAGGTCCCTTTTTTATGCTTGAATGATTCACATGTCAGTGTTGAGAGGCTTAAAAAGCAAAAACATTCCTCTGAAGTGGTCAGATACAAAGACTGGACTGAAAATGAGTGAAAAAGCAGCCAATGACCAAGATAAACTAAAGCTTCACAAAAACACCAATGTGTGTGAGGGATATTTTTGTTGTTTAATAGGATTAAATCCATTTAAAGCAATCACAGAATGTAGTTTGTCATGTTGAAATACCAGAACAAGTTATTTTTTCATTTCCTATTAACTGCAAGGTAACAATTTTATTAATACATTACCAAGTCCAGACCTACCTTCTTTTTAAAAATTCATTTTATGTATACATGACACTTTAGATACAAATATTTATGCTAAATTACTATATTAAAGCCACCTATAGACCTCAACTCTAATTGCTGAATCAGATTTCCTTCTAAGCACTTCGGCACTTCCGTGTTTGCTTACATTTTGTTGTCCTGTCCGTTGTTTGAACTTTGAGCATTAGTTTTTAAGCCTTTAAGCTTTTAAAATGTGAATAATGGTTTACTTGCATCAGGGATTTCTATTGAGGGAAGATCCTCAACGACCACGGCAAAAAGCGGCAATAAAATGTTATTTCTTTTTAATTATCCTTTAACAGCTTAATAATGTTTTTGTAAATTAATTCCTCATTGTGAGTGGGCTATGTTTCCCAGAGAGCCTCCTCGCTGCTTTAATAGGCACTATAAGCCTGAAAAGCATCAAAAAGCTAAAAGAACTTCATTAGTGTGAAGAGTTTACGGTCCCTTTGTGGTCTAAAAATGTTTTACATCCAATAAAAGATGATATCTAAAAAAAGTCCTTCAGGATCAATATAAAAAGTAAGTTGCACAACAAATGCATGGAAAACACAAAAGCTGCTGGGTCATGGAGAAAATTTGGTCAGCCCTACTGTCAGTCGCTGTTGCTTAGCAACAGTACAACCATGCCCACTTAAGCATGTCAATATCAAAACAATAGACATTCTGTCAATAAACAAGTAACTACGCATATGTTATGAAAGTGTTACAGAAAAAGTACTGGAGAGGTTGTATTTTCTGTACACCACATCAGTGGGAAACAGTGTTTTAAAGTAGCAATAACACAATAAAATAATTTAGTGCGTTATATTTTTATGAAACATACACAACTGGGCAGCCTTACATCTGAAACCAGATGTAAGTTCACAAGATTTTTCTTTATAAAATTCAGTCAGTAAATACTTGTAAAATTTAAATATTACCAAGACTGACTGAGTTTTGATCTAACAGGATAAATCCAACTTCACCAGTTGTAAAAAATCATTGCCTCTATCAGACCTATTTTACTCAGAACTGAGCCTCACTGGACTCAATAAAGGTGCGAGAGAGCTCATGCTGTTGTGTTTGAACTGATTGAAATCAGTATATTAATTAGAAAACCACCCACCTAGGATTCTAATATCAGTAAGGATTCAAATCACACTTTTCCCTCCTCAATTAGCTATCAGCAGCTGCTCTCTAACTTAATAGCGCTCTTATCTAGCCCCATAGAAAGGTCAGACCTACTGGGGGAATTGTAGTGAATGGCTGGCTAACATTTGGTACTTAGTGTGTGTTTAAGAAACACACAACTTGTGTGTGAGTGTGTGTGTGTGTAAAAGTATGTTAAGCTAATGTGCATCTGAAGGGCAACACATTTCTTGTGTGTATAATGGTGCTGAAAAATGTGGGATGAATTATTGTGAAGGACATTCATTCACAAAGCAGTTGTACAGTTCCTAATTGGGGTCAGTCCCTTTCACCAGCACCTTTTTTTTAAAGTTGGTAAAATACACGTGTGCCTTTCATATGAACGAAACTCATCTGTCATCAAGATCTTTAAACTTACATCCATTATTTTAATGATTTGAATAAAACAAAAGGACCTTCAAAAGTTGTTTTTTTTTTTTTTTTTCTTTCATTTTAGGAATAACCATTAATACCCGCACATCCAAAAGTTTTACTCAACATTTCATCCTCCCATTTATTCTCATCAACTTAATAATGTGTCATATTGCACTACAACTTTGGCCTTTTGAAAATAAAGAGCATGCACTCCTCAGGTAATATGCGCACATGATTTAACACAGCCACTGATTTCACCCACACATATTCCTTGCTGTCCCTGTCGGAGCACATGAGATAAAGACACCAACTTGTACCTTCTGAGCACGCCGTTTATCTGCTCTCTGGTTCTGGTGGTAGATGCGGCTGAAGTTGGAGACAATGACAGGGACGGGCAGAGCGATCACCAGGACGCCACTCAGGGAGCAGATGGAGCCAAAGATCTTTCCAGCAATTGTCTTTGGCACCATGTCCCCGTACCTACAAGAGGAGATAAATGAGAAAGGTTAGGAAAAAGATTAACATTGATGCATAGTTTCAAATGCACTTTACTGTGTAGTTCTATGCACCTATTTTAATGTCTTTTGAATTTGTGCATGAAGAAACGAGAGTGGAAATGCCAGCAGAAAAAAAGAAAAGAAAACACTTTGTATAAAAAGTCCTTGCTCTTTGACTGATGTGAAAAAAAAGCTGGCATATTAAAAGAAAGGCTATAGTTTTTGAATACACTTGACATTGTGGCGCTTGCTTCTTCTACTGTAGACAAAGCAGCAATTCACACTGCCTGCCACTCATCAGAAAGGTCAAAAAATACAGAATAAACACTGCAGTGGAAAACTGTAAGGACTCCCTTTTCAAGTCTGGACTTTTGCTACACATCACTATAGCAGAAAAAGTGCCATAGTGATCTCACGAGCCAGAAAAATGAATTAATCACCTTTATATAGGCTGATAATTAAACATTACAACAAAGTAAGACAGCCAAACTTAAAAAGAAACTGCTCATGAAAACCTAAACTGGGAAACTAAACACTTGTAAAACACTGGGAGACCTGGAACACTGGGTGGGTAAACAGATGCTGTGACAACTGACCGGGGAAAACACAGACACACTGTGTGTCAGGGAGAAGGAAACACATGGGAACACAGCAGGAACAAATGTGCACACAGCAAGACAGGGGAAGCAAAACTGAACACAAGGCACACGAGATGAAGGGCTGACAAAATAAAACAGGAAGTAGCACGCACACCCAGACTCAGACAAGGACACGCAAGCTTGACATCGGGATGGGGATAAACAAACACACGACCGAAAAAACACGAAGAAGAACATGGGAACAGGTAAGGAAGACAGAACACCGAGACATGACTTCAATGAGAGGGGGAGACACAGAGAGTAACAAACATGGAAACAGATCTAACATGGAAGATGCTAAGGACAAAACATAAAGACGAGTGTAAGAAAACAGGAAGAAAACACTAAATAACGAAACACAGAGACAGGACTAAGGGAATGGGAAAATAAACTGATGACTGATGAACTAAAATAACTAAACAAGAAAACCCAACATAATAACATCCAGAAAAAGGCCCAGTTCTCAAACTCAAAATGAATTTAGCAAGATTAAAAAGATTAAAAAGACCAAAACACAGAACACTGGGTCACCGACCCAAACCCATGACAGTTACATCCTGTCAACGAGCTTAATGAAGGCCAAGTTTTTTTTCATGGTAGTAAATAAATAAGCGAATTGATTTTCTATTTTCTATTTTGTTTCTTAGAGAAATTTGCTCAAAACTGAATTATACACCTTCAATGGAGTGCAGTTACTGGCTCCGCATTGCAATTCTCAACCTTAAAAATGGAATTGTTAAGGCAAGTGCCAGAAACATTCTTGTCATGCTGTTCTTGCTTTGTCTAAAAGCTCTGCATATTTATACAATTTATCATTTAGAATCATAGTTGTGAGACACTACAGTTGTCACTTAGAATGGAAAATTGTCACTTTCACCATAATAGTCACTCGTGGTTAAAGTGGAATATATGCTTCAAACACGCAACTGACATCACCTTTTAAGATGCAGTGATTTATTGAAACATGAGCAAACATAAACTGAAAAACAGAATATAAGGCAAAAGCAGAGTTTGTACAATTCTAATAAGCTTGAAAGTCTTTGTATGACCACTTTTGTTCTTCAACACAGCCTTCTTCAGGAATAGTTCTCCAGGCTTCTTGAAGGACTTTGAAGCTCTTCTTTGGATATTGGCTGTCTTTCGGTCTGTTCTCTCTGAAGACACTGTTATATAGTATACATAATGTTGGGGTCCGGGCTCTCGGGATGCCAGTCCATGAATGGTAGTGTTCTATATGTGTGTTTTCTGTCCAGACACTCTACGCTTTTATGGGATAGGCAGTGCTGGGGATCACTGCCATGCTGAAAAAGTAAGTTGTCTCTAATCCGACATTTTCCACATGGTGGATCAAAATCTGACGGTACTTTTCTTTGTTCATAATTTCATCAGTTTTGATAAGATCCCCACCACTTGCTGAAATACAGATTCTATCTTTTATAGATAGCTGTAGACACTCACTGCTCTCCTGACCTCCTCAGGACGTATTGACAGTGACTTGAACCACAAATTTAAATTTTAGATTCATCACTCCACAAGACGTGTTGCCATTGATTTTTTTTTGTCCTGCTTGTGTGTAATTTGGCATTTTTTCCTTCCCTTTTTTCCTTTCCTCAAGAATGGTTTCTTCTGGCTTCGGAGGTTGGTCAGAACAACAGTATAACAGCAAGTTTTTTTAAAGCCATCCTCAAGGTTCAAATCCACTCGCTGGCTGAGACCTTCCCTGTGGCAGCTAGCTGTTCTCCCTGTGCCTTCATGGGTTCCCTCCAGGTATTCTGGCTTCCTTTCACAGTTCAACATGGATGTTAGGTTAAATGATAAATTAGCCATAGGTGTGAATGTCTGTCTCCCTCTTAGCTCTGTGATAGATTAGTAACCTGTCCAGGGTGTACCCTGGCTTTCACCCTATGACAGCTGGAATAGGCTCCAGCCCCGTCATGAACCTGAACTGGATATCCGGAAGAAAATGGATGGAAAATGTAATTAGTGGGCGTGCCATTAGTATGGAAATGGCCTTGGGAAAAAAAGTAAACCTAAGATGCTGAGTTAGCATGCGAGTAGCACAGCTAACGGGACAGACAAGTTAAAGTAAGTGAGCTGCAGCTAATTTTAAAGTTAAATAAACCCATAATACCTCATGTAAAAATAAATCAATTCAGTTATGATTATGAAAAATCTGCTTTTGTCATATGTGGACAAAAATAACATAATAACAAGTGCTATACGCACAGCCACTTCAACGTTGCTGCTCTGCTCTGTGAATCTGAACCCTGTCCTTGGCCACAAAATGAGTGGAAACAACATCGCATGCATGCAGGAACATTAGTTATTTCTGTCTTTACACTCCCCAATTTTCAGATAAATTGTAAATACATATTATTAAATGAAAAATGTACAAGAGCTGTTAAATAGTATATATAATAATGTGGTCTGGGCTCTTGGGAGCAAGGTGTAGAGAATCCCAAATAGTAAGTTAAGTTAACTCAAAATGCTAGCATGCAATTTTTTCCTACTACAACAGAGCATTATTATTCTATTTTGTATAGTACTTTATTCTATTGTATATAGTATTTTATTTTTGTTGTATAGTATGTTATTCTATTTTTTCTTATTCTATTCTATTGTGTTTTTCTTAACTTTTACTGCTCTTAAACTTGTACTTTCTGCCATGAACAAAAACTTTCCCACGTTTGGGACTAATAAAGGCTTATCTTATCTTATCTTATCTTATCTTATCTTAAATTATGCTAAATTTAATAATATTGTTCAAGCACAGAAAATGAGAAAACCATAACACTGAGCTCTGTAGAGCTGAAGGGAAATTAGAAGTACCAGTATGTTGATTGTTCTTTGTTGGTTCTTTACTTCTGGCTCCCTCAAAAACATGCAGTAATATTACCTACTGTTAATATAAAAATGCCCAGGTATTTATTGCTGATTTACTACATCAATAATATGTAGTAATATAATTTTGGATAAAGCATTGTACAGAAATCTTTGCTGCTTTCCCTTTCTTTGTTCCCTATTTTAATGCCTGTTGTCCTCTGCTTCTTTTGGGCCCCAGATAATTTGATTACACAGGTGAATGACTGCTGTGACAGGTGGACAGAAGCAGAAAGATAGGGCCAGTGCTATCTATGTGGCTCAGACCAGGCATAACAAAGCCTTGCCAGTGGGATCTGAACCGAGGAAGAAGCCAAGGTGTACTCTCTGGTGAATGCTGTGAGCCATGATGGCATTTGGGGCAACAAATTGATTTAATAACGGACTTCAAGGACGTGCTTGTAAGTTGGCGAGAAGAGACACAAAATCATCACCTGGAGAGGCAACTTACATCTACTTTAAATACTGTGACATGAAACGATGTTCACCAGTGTTTGCTTGTGCACTTTTTTTGTGTGTAAGAAGAAAACAGAGAGGAAAACTCTAATGACTATGCTGTATATAGTACCTCTGACCTTAGCCAACCCATTTACATAAGAGTCACTTAAAAAAGGCTCAAGAACAGAGTTGATTTTAATCCTCTAGGCTTCACTGGAACACTTGCACTTGTCAAAAGACCCTTTTTGCTTCCTCTCTGACTGTTTGGCCTCTTTGGCTCCCGAGTTTCCTCTCCACTGCATTCTCGACACCAAGAGACCTATGACAGGTAAGACCCATGCACTGTTGACCACTGGGCCTCTTGAGGGATGCTCTTTGGCTCTCCACCTTTCTGACTCTTGTTTTTTTGACCTAAAGCTTCCACCGTGGCCCACTCTCCTTGCCAAAGAGCACTATAATACCAGTCTTACCTACCTCCTGCTCACTACCCACAGAACGAAGAGATGAGGGGTTATCACAAACCCAGTCGTCTGCTCTGCCTGAGTCAATGCGTGCAGGTAGGGAAGAAAATGTTTCTCAAATCCTAATTCAAAATGAGTTTCCATTTTTTCTCTACACAGTAAAGATGAGGACAGATGATTCAGACCAGAAATAACAGAAGTAATGTCAAAAATAACGAAAAGACAGACTTTACACTGATGCTGCTTTGACTTTCTCCTTTTTTAATCAAAGATTTATTAATCACACCAAAATAAATTGGGAAAAACAAAGTCACTGTAGTCACTGCCAAGTTTAGTGATTTTGCAAGATTGCCATTCAAATTTTAAAATTCATTGTGCAATTTACAGTACATTTGATTCATACTAAAGGACGTTTCTAGAGTGCATGGTAATGAATTTTTAACCCTAGTTCGGTCTACCTGCATGTATCTAAAGTAAAGGACTCAGTGGTGAAAAACCAAAGAATATTAAGCTTGTGTTTTATCCATCCCTGTGAAAATAGAAAACTTCAAAGGCATAGCAGCATGAAAGTAGGGGACAGGTTTAGCAATCATCAATTATGATGGCTCTCTATGAATTATTATTTATGTTCACATAAGAAGAATAATACATTTTTGTTGCTCTTCATTCACCAAACTGAATTTCAAACAGCTCTTTTTTTCTTTGAGGAAAACTTTCTCTCATGATGTTTTCTGGCAGGCAGGTTGACGCGTACTGGAAGCAGAGAAGAGTCAGAAATATGAAGGATTATTAACAAACGATGGAGAGATGACCACAGGGCTTGTTGTTATTGTTGCTGAGTCCTGCTCCTGGCTGCCAGACAATGAGACAAATTATTTCACAGTTCGCTTCGCAAGCTGTCTGTCAGCTGATGAGAGACGACATTCTCCTGGCTGTCTCCGACTGCTTTGTTGTAATAATGTTTGACGCTTCTTACCCGCTACGATGTGTCAAATATCATTACGACTGCGAACTGCATTACCGTGAAATATTCAAAACTTTGCTCTCTGCAGCGACTTAGTTCACATCAGGCCGTCATGTTTCAAAGAGAGATTGGTGCCTAAACACTTAATGAATTAAGGGTTGTGGTTACTTTTGTGCTGGCACCAATGGATTTTGACCTCGCTTTCATTATGGGGGCACCCCTTCATTCACAGTGATGACTGACTGCTGTGCAAAATAGAAACGTACTTTGTAATGAAAAGGTCCATTCTGTTGGAAATGGTTTTTTTTTAAACTTGTTCCAAATAATTGCTGATGATTTGACTGGATCAGTCTGGGGGTGAAAAATTATCTGCAACCGCAGAATGTTGTATATCCTCATGTGCCAAAATGCTCCATAAGCTACGTTTAGAACAATTTTATCCGTGTGTGTAAAAACTCAGCCACCTCCTTAATTTGAATGAAGTCACTTTCTTCTTGAGGGATATAGTGCCAATACAGAAGCTGTGCCTAACCACTCAAGGCTGCAGTAGATGAATTTGAAGGGAATGCATTATTTTTCTTGTTTACTCTTGTGATTTTCAGGCATAAAACAACAGCCAGCATGAAAAAAATGCTACCTAATGTTGCAGTATTATAAAGAGTTTTGGTGTTTGAATAACAGAAATATGATTTTTTAGGCTTTTCTGACTGGACTGGATCATATTTAGTTTCTTATATTCTTATTCCTAGAGCTACTACAAGGATAAATTAAAATATTTTATAGAGCATATCTCAAAAGTCTATCAAGAACTACCGAAGAATATAGTATTTTCTCTCATCTGAATCCCTGTCGAGTGTAGTCACATGACTCCAATAATAATAATAATAATAATAATAATAATAATAATGATAATAGTATATCAAAAATGTCATGTACATGTTAGGCCTAGAGACAAGTCAGCAACACCTTGCAATCTTTGGTTAGGGAAATATTTGTATTCAACCACTGCTTGGTGGTGTTTGCTGGTCGTTGCTGTCACTAGGTGAAATTGGTTGCAAAGAAGGTGCTGCACCATCATTGCTTTGCTTGCTGGCAGGCTAACATGGTAACATGTAGGTGGATGGAAGAAGCTGACTTGTGTGCCAAAATTGGCAAACTACTTGCTGAGCGATAATGAAAATTGGAGTGTGACGCAATGTAGAATGTTTGCCTTCAGTTACCACATTTCTACTGCCGTAACTAACATGTTTCTAAAGCCATGATTCACTTCTGCTTGGTGAGTACCTGGAGAGTTTGCACAGAGCATGCACACTATGGGCAAATGCTGCAATCTGCTAACAAAAAAGCAATTGCAAGGAGGTTTGTGGTGCAGCACCATACACCTGTCTCCAACAACGACCATTCGCCAACTGGCCAGTGAACAGACATGTTTCTCCAGTGTGCAGGGGTTGCCAAGAGTCTGCCAACCAATCTCTGTGGCCTAACGCTTCACAAACTATTTCTGAGATCATGTTGTAAACATAATAGTTTGCCAAGCAAGACACTTTAAAACACTAATGTGGCTCGACTATCATAATTAACTTTTACTTGGATATCCTAAAAACTCCTTGAAAAGCCTTCAGTTTATCCAAAATACTGCAGCGAGAGTACCGACAGGGACTAGAAAGAGAGAGTATATTTCTCCCATACTGGCTTCTCTTCATTGGCTCCCTGTTAAATCCAGAATTAAATATAAACTTATTTTTCTCACATAGGGCTTGAATAATCAGGCCCCACCTTATCTTAATGACCGTATAGTACTGTATCACTCCAATAAATCACTTCGCTCTCGGACTGCAGGCTTACTTGTTGTTTCTAGAGAATATAAAAGTAGAATGGGAGGCAGAACCTTCAGTTTTCAGGCAACTCATCTGTGGAACCAGCTCCCAATTTGGATTCAGAGACAGACGCCGTCTCTACTTTTAAGACTAGGCTTAAAACTTTCCTTTCTTATAAAGCATATAATTAGGGTTGGCTCAGGTTACCTTGAATCATCTCTTAGTTACACTGCAATAGGGCTAGGCTGCTAAGCGCTTCCCATGATGCACTGTTTCTTTTTCACTCACTATGTGTTTATATACCTTTCTGCATTTAATTATGAATTATTATTAATCTGTGGCTCTCTTCCACAACATGTCTTTAATCCTCTCTTCCTCCCCTCACCCCCAACCAGTTGTGGCAGATGACCACCCCTTCCTGAGTCTGGTTCTGCTTCCTGTTGAAATTGAGGTTTTCCTTTCTACTGTTACCAAGTGCTTTCTCAAAGGTGGTCATTTGATAGTTGGGGTTTTCTTGGGGTATTATTATAGACAACTGTTGTTGTGATTTGATGGTGTATAAATAAAATTACTTTTTAAAAAAAGAACTGAAATTAATATGTCTTTACTTTTAGCATTTGAGACTTATATCAACTTCTATGGTTGTTTCATAAAAAGTTGCATACTTGCTTAGCAAAGTTTCACATCAGAGTGGAGAAGCAGACTGGGAGATGGAGGGAAATGTGACAGCTGCAGTTTCAAATGTTGTAAGTTATAAATCTCCTCGCTCAATTATGATCAATTATACAGCCAACTCAGAAACTTCCAAAGGTGTACAGGCCAGGCAGGCGCTTATCTGCCAGATAAGCATTCATTTGAGTTTTTCTTCACCTGTTAAAATGAAATAAATCAAGATAAAAAGATAAACAGTGAACTGATCAGTGACGGGTTGATTAAATGGTGTAGTGAGGTACAAAACACAGCAGTACAACCTTTCTCTGGTTAATGGACATCTACATCACAAGCACTTATTTTCTTGCTTTGTCCTCCTGCCTCATTTTAAAATTAAGACAGTAGCAGGTGGAAAAAATCATTTATTTAAATGGACTGGTTCTTATATAGCGCTTTTCTACTCTTCTGAGCACTCAAAGCGCTTTACACAACTTGTGCATTCACCCATTCATACCCACTCATACAAGCACTTCTAAACTCAAGTGCAAACTAATGTACATTCATACTCCAATGGATGCATCGGAGAGCAATTTGGGGTTAGTATCTTGCCCAAGGATATTTGGCATGCAGAGGGGAAGCCAGGAATCGAACCACCAACCTTCCGATCAGTAGATGACCTGCTCTACCGCCTGAGCTACAGCCACCCAAGTCTTGTCTTGTGTTTAATTGTTTGAAATTGCTTGTTTTGCATTTTATTAAAAGAAGCTGCTGTTGCTTCAGCAACGTGTGACAGGAACAACATGATCTAGACAGTTATGATGGATATAAAATCAAAGAGATTCAAATGGACAAGCTGCAAAAAGCCACTATTGTTGTTGAATGGCTTTGCTTATGAAAAGTAGACTTTGGCACAGCCAAACCTCCATTTGGAGGTCCAACATTGTTACAGCTGTGATAAAGAACATTTAAAATCATTATCACAAGAGGAAACAGGCCAAAACTAGTTCTTAATTATACAGGGCCTGTGTTATTCTTGGTTTGACAGTTTACTGCGGGCTTACACTTTAATTTATCATTCTATTTCTTTATTCATGAAGATTGATCACCTCTATGGGAGTATCTAGAAAAATATGCTGAAAATCTGTAAAACAACCATTGTTGCTGGTTATCAATCAGTGCACACACTCTCACATGGGCCACTCTCAGCAATGAAGCCAGCACCAAGTGCCAAAATAAAACAAAGAAAAACCCTGCAATTCTCGGATTTTCCACCTTTGGAAGCTTCCTTCAAAACCAACTCACAGCTATAGAGCCACCTGTTACAGCAGTAAGTAATTAAATAATTTCATGTCTCTCTCTCTCTCTCTCTCTCTCTCTATATATATATATATATATATATATATATATATATATATATATGAAAACAGGGCGTTGTTGGAATGCTACTACGCGAGTAACCCTGGCGGAAGGGGTTACATGAATAGGATGAGGGACCTATGGAATCTTCGATACCCAGTGTTCCAGCGTTCGGAAGAAGGCACTGCTCTCGCAGCTAGAGATTGACGAGGTACAACATAAATGCTACGGCAAGGGGGAGCCAGGACACCAGGTCAGGGAGGTGATATCATCACCCCCACCCGAGATTGGGTACCAAGCCCCAAGTGCGATTGAAGAAGGATCGTTGAG
>VUQG01022516.1:0-14799 GCA_015106755.1 Etia nguti | reverse complement strand
CCCTCACATATACTAATGTGCCACAAACAGGACTTTAATATCACCAACCATTCCCATGTTATTACAGTGTATCCATATAAATGGCCCACCCTGTATATTGAACTGAAAAATGAAAGAAAATATCAACTGTTCAAAGTGAAGTGTGTTGTTTTCCTCTGTTTTTTAATTTATGTCGAATATTTAAAGGCAACGTATTCCAAAGTTTGGAAGCCACAACTGAAAAAGCTTGCTTTTTGGGACAACCAAATGCAGCTGGTCGGCTGATCTAAGGGCCCTTGAGGGAATATAAGTACATCAGAAAGATAGGATTTGCTAGGTATTTAAGTGTTTTTGTAATTGTAATGGAATCTGTGGACCTCATTTTTATCAATGAAGTTTTTAATTCCATATTATTTTACCTTATTTCATGAAGCTTTTTCAAACAGATTGGTTGCAAATAGATTTATAATTCTGTCTTTTTTTGCTTCACATTTGATTTCTTGTTCAGTGTGTTTTTTATTTGATGCATATAAAGCGATCATCCCATGCAGAACAATTTTTCTAGTTTCCCAAATAAGTATTTGGGGAATCATTTATGTCCACAGAGGATGTAATTGATGCAAACAACAGTGTTCAAAAGAGTTGGGAGAGTGGTGCATCACTTTTTACACTTTAAGTTGTAATCATGTCTTGTAGTTTGAAAGCCAAATATTTTCCCCATTCTTCGTTGACATAGGATTTCAGCTCCTTAACAGTTAAAGTACGTTCTTTGTTACACGTTCTTTTTTGTTTTCTGTAGCTCTCATTGGGTGACAGACCTGGACTTCTGAAAAATAATGTTTGGACCCAGACTCTTAACATCTGTCCTATTTTTTGTTTGTTATCATCTTGTTTAAATAAGCATGTTTTGTATCCATCATTCACAATTAATGGGGTATTCAAACATGTGGATACCATCTGCCCTAATGTTTGTGATCAAAAAATTTCATGCTTGGTTTATAGTACAGCATTAAACCTACAATATAGTCTATGCCATATACACAGTGGTGTGAAAAAAAGTGTTTGCCTCCTTCCTTATTTGTGTTTGTCACACTTAAATGTTTCATATTATCAAACACATTTAAATATTAGAGAAAAATGACACAAGTAAAAACAAAATGCAGTTTCTAAATGAAGGTGTTTATTATTAAGGGTCCTGTGTGAAAGAGTGATTCTGCCTCCCGCCGTTATATCATTAATTACATGTGGTGTATCACTTCTTTGGAAAGCTGAGTTCAATTTCTCGAGCCACACCCAGACCTGATTACTGCCACACCTGTTCTTAATCAAGAAGTCTCTTAAATAGGACCTGCCTGATAAAGTGGAGCAGACCAAAAGAGCCTCAAAAGTCAGGCATCGTGCTGCGATCCAAGGAAATTTAGTGAGAAACAAAGTACCTGAGATCTCTCAGTCTGGAAAAGGTTATAAAGCCATGTCTAAAGCTGAGGGACTCCAGCGAAACACAGTGAGAGCCATTATCCACAAACGGCAAAAACATAGAACAGTGGTAAACCTTCCCAGGAGTGGTTAGCCGACCAAAATTACCCCAAGACGACTCATCCAAGAGGTCACAAAAGACCCCAGAACAAAGAACCAAGTGCTTCCCTGCCTCAGTTAAGGTCAGTGTTCACGACTCCACCATAAGAAAGAGACTGGGTAAAAACGCCCTGCATGGCAAAGTTCCAAGACAAAAGCCAATGTGAGCAAAAGTTACATAAAGGCTTGTCTCAGTTTTGCCAGAAAACATTTTGATGATCCCAAAATACTTTTTGGAAAATCCTCTGTACGTTTGGAAGGTGTGTATCCAACTACAGCTGATGTAAAATAACAGCAGAAAAGGAACATCATACCAACAGTAAAATATGGTGGTGGTAGTGTGATACTCAATCATCTTACCCTTGCTCGTAGGCTTGTGACTCCTCTGTGATCTCGGGTGTTACCTCTCCATCATTCTCAGTCAAGTCACAAATAATGACATCATCGGATAGCTCAGAACCCTTTACTCCATTGATACTACTGACAGAGGACTTAACACGGGGCACACAGACACACAGAGATTCATGACTTTAGAAAAGATTGTTTACAGAGCTATTCTCTTTCAACATGATATGATTAACATGCTTATGCTCAACTTTAGGACAACACGGTCACACTAAAACAAATATTCGGACACTGTGAACAAAACCCTAAAAAACAATTAAAGCAGAACATTTCAACATTAAATTGCATAAAATTTGGGAATATCATCTGTTGTTCATAGTCTTAGATGAATGAAATCTGTAAGCAGGGAAAAAGATCAAAGCAAATTTTGAATAGTCAATAACTTTAGGCACTTAAGAGCCACAGCCTCAAGGGTAGACAGTTCTGCTGTGGCAATCGCTGCCTGTACAAGCACATCTGAGACCAACGGTCAGGAGCAGAGTTCTTCACTGCATCTATAAATACAACTTAAAACCTTAGTATGCAAAGAAAAACAAAACTGGGATCCATCCAAAAAAATAAAACAAACTGTTTTGTATTTGTATTTAATAATTTAGGGTGACTATAGCTCAGGAGGTCCAGCACATTGAACCACCCACCTTCTAATTTAATAGACAATCTGGCTCCTCTAGTTTGAGTCCCTGAGCTGCCCCAAAGCATCAGTTTGAAGTGAGTGTGAGTGTTTGTGTGCTTGGCAAAGTACTTAGAGAATAAAGTGCCTGTATGACAGGATTTGTGAATGGATGAATGAGGCTTGTAGTTATAAACGTACTTCTCTTACTCTAATTTTACCAAGAAAATAAATAAATACATTAATTCTTACATGGAAAAACTTAGTACCTCTCTAAATTGATCAGACCGTCAGATTCATCGAATTACAATCAGGGCTTTCAAACTAAATGCCAAGAACCTGTGTCAACACAGGAAGTCAGTCGCTCATCTTGCATTGCTTTGGTTTGGTTAGTTGCCGCAAGTCAACTACAGCAACGTTTGGCCTACCTCCTTACATGCTGAAGACTAAGGCCAGCCACATAAAAAAAACTACATATTAAAAGAGACCAACAAGAGCAGCAGCTCGTCATTGAGTTGTTAATGAGATAGTACTTTGTGTTGTTATCCTGAAATACATGTTACCATTGTGATCGTAAAATTAACTATGTTCAGTTAGCTAAAATGTTTGCAATGACTAACATTATAGAAAAGCTTAAGCTAATAACCACCATTATACTTTGAAGTAACAGTAGTGATCTACTCAGCAACACTGCAAACACTTCAGTCTATGTCAAAAACAACCATTTTAAATAACCAACACCATGTCAGTGATTTAAACTACATTTTAAATGAGCTTAGTTTAATTATGTAGAAAGTTTCATTTTTCTGCTGTAGGTATCAAGTTGGGTATTGAGAACAGAATTATCATATTGGTAATCATACAGACAAAATTTCTGGTATCACTAGACTCCTAATTTATTTAAGGCAGCACTTAAAAACAATACTTTTGAAAAGCGTAATGTGACCAGTAACAATTCTTTACTGACCTGTTCAACACACACTTTGTCATCATAGATCTGGTGAATGAATTTGGGCTTCTTCCCATTGCCATTCATAAGAATGGGCCTGTTTAAAAACAAAAACAAAAACCGTGATATGGTAGTCCTTTGGAAAACATCTTTATTGGTAAAAGTTCTTATTTGTTGTACCATTGCATTTAATGTCCAATCCTTTGTTGAAAACCAAACTCTAATATCTTATGTCACTAGTAATCAATAAAAAAAGCAGCTTTATCACTTGTATAATTTAAACTCATAAGAAGTTACACTTTGAAACACCTACAATAGTAACTTTATTAGTATGATATTAGTGTTTTGCTAGTGAATTATTTTTTTTAAATCACATACGCCTTACATAAAACTGACAACCCCACTTCCAAAATTTTATTTATACAGTAAATAACAACAGTTGTGTTGAGGCACCTTATACTGTAAGGTAAATGCCCTACAATAATACAAAGAAAACCCCAACAATTGTATAACCCCCTTTGAGCAAGGTCTTTTGAAACAGTGGGAAAGAAAAACTCCCTTTTAACCGGAAGAAACCTCCAGCAGAACCAGGCCCAGGGAGGTGTGGCCATCTGCCGCGACTGGTTGGGGTGAGGGGATGACGACAATACGAAGACCAAAGACGAATATAACTAATAATTAAATGCAGAGAGGTGTATAAACACATAGTGAGTGAAAAGGTTAGTCAAAAAGAAACCCTCACTCTGCATCATGGGAATCCCCCAGCAGCCGAGACTTAGCAGCTTAACTAAGGAAGGATTCAGGGTCACCTGATCCAGCCCTAACTATTATATATTATCAAAACGGAACGTTTTAAGCCTAATCCTAAAATTAGAGAGGGTGTCATTCCTCAGTAGTCAACATCACTACAGGATTCGTCCTATGCTTGTCCACCACTAGTGTGTCCAGCTGGTTAGCCATCACCAGTCTGTCTGTATCTGGAAGTACCACAGGATCTTAGCTTGGTCATTCTCCAACACCCTAGGGGGTGTCTCCCATTTTGACCTCGGGACTTCCAGGCCATACTTGGCACAGATGTTTCCGTACACTCTGCCAGTCATTTGGTTATGTCGTTCCATGTATGCCCTGCCTGCTAGCATCTTGCACCCTGCTGTTATGTGCTGGATTGTCTCGGTGCATCTTTGCACAGCCTACACCTGGGGTCTTGCTTGGTGTGGTAGACCCCAGCCTCTATTTATAGTTTACATGTGACGTCAGAGCTACTGGCGAGCAAAAACAGTACCGTGGTCTTTTGCCCTCCAGCCAACCTTTGAACGTATTTGAGACTTAGCCAAAATGCCAGATAGTTGCTGTGCTATTAGATGCACAAATCAACATTTATTTACAGCTGCCAGAAGAGCATGCGCTTATTTAAATATATTTATTTATATGTACTTCACGTAGTCTTGGTAATCGGCCACAGCAGGTCTAGGTTTCCTCTCTTTCAGAGGATCTCTCTCATCCCTTGTTCCACTTGTCCTTCTTGTTCTAGCCCACTCAGTGTGTCCTGGTCCCTCAACACGTGATGCAGACTTTGTTAATTCGGGTGATGTCCAAGCCGGTCTGGCTTCATTTACACCTCGCTCATATTGGAAGTAGGCTTAGGCAGCATGGGGGGGGGGTTCTAGCCTGGGTACCCTTACTGGATACAGACGCCCTGTATCCACAAGTAGTCTTAGTTATCGCTTACCACTCAGTTAAATTACATTTAAATTACAGTTAAATTACATTATCACCGTTACTTTTGTTACTATTTATTTATCTTTAACATACCGTCACAACGTTTTTGGCAACTTATTAGTATAGGGGGTGGTCATCCACTAATCAGAAGGTTTGTGGTTTGATTCCTTACTGTGCCAGTCTGCATGGGCAAGATACTAATCCCAAGTAAGCACTTACAGCAGAGCAGAAAAGCATTATATCAAAACCAGTCCATTTACGATGTATAGCAACTTACTGTAAGGAATTAACACTGTAAACCCACCTTTTACGTTTTAAATTCAGGATGCGGTTGTTCTTCACCAATGTGACAATGAAATGGATCAACTGAAAAAAAGACCATTATAAAAAATTCCAGCCTGACATGAACACTTTATTGCTTCATCTCTGTATTTTTAACACATGCTGATAAAGGCTTTACGTCTGGCTGCTGAAATATTAGGTGCTAACAAAACTGGATAAATCACTAAAAAACTCAGTTTAAATTCAGTATATTCTAGTGAAGGTGCTTGCATAACTTGTGGATACAGTTTCAAATAATATGAACGCTGACCTTTTTGATGAGCTGTTGTTGGTGGGCATGTTTCTGTCTCAGATCTGATAACTCTCTCCACAGAGCCTCGTTCTCTCTGGAAAAAAAAACACAAAAACCCCCCCCCTAATTTTTGCCGTCAACAGATCGGACTATAGGACCAGCTGTCACCTGTAAGATTCAGTATTCGGTTACACATTCTCGCATTCATGTAAGAATTCCTTCCCGATACAGTGATCAAACACAATCGGGTCATTCCGTCTCAAATCAGCATGAGCTTATTGCTCGACTGTCTCTGATTTGAATTACAATTTTAATGAAACATATATATTTTTATCTATTTTAGCTTCAAATATATAATACTTGAAGAGATGCATTTTCATGCCATTGTTCTGGCACACACACGAATATCTCAAATGTATATTTTTTGATGCATCTCTCCTAAATTACAGGTCCTGGTTCATTTTGATAGTAGGAAAGAAAAGTGAAAATTGCAGGCTTTTATGTGCAATGGCCTTTGAGATATTCACTTTGAAACACTACCAATGTGGAAAAAAGAAACAATGTTTTGAAAGTGGATGGAACAATTTAACTTTCTGGTGAGAAACCTGTTATTTAGGTGGGTGTTACTTTAACATGTAACTACCACTTCATCCAGCGGCCTACACGACCCAGCTCTGTGATTGACTGTGACCTGTTCAGGATGTTCACAGTGTCAGCTGCGATAGGCCTGGGTTGTTTCTGTATTTTTGTTGTGTTAAAAAATGATACCAATAACATTAAGAAATACAAATGACTATTTACTGACTGAAACCTTTACATGCAACTTCTCCAGATGTGTTGGTTTGCATCGGTTGGTTTAAAGCCCTACACTCACCTCTTGAGTGTTGCCAACCGGGCATCGATGTTCTCCTGTTTGCTGTGAACACTTTGAACACTTGCCAAAATCTTGGTCAGGTCTTCCTGTCGAATCTTATTGTCCTCTGGTCGAGCGTTAGAAACCTGAAATACATTAAGCACAACTAAGTCTTGTGCTTACATAGACTCAGAACTGCAAGCATTAAAGGACAGCAAAGTTGTGATCCGTCACAATGGATCAGAAGACCGACCAGATGGTTTCATCAACAAACTCTCTCTGAGAACTATTTAGCACAGCTGAGACTAAGTATTTGTGAAGTAACAGTTGTTACTGTTGTCCCTGTACACAATGACACTGAACTTCAAATAAAGGGGTCCAAATGTGACTGTGGTATAGACTAAATGTTAAAAAAAAAAACAACTTCTGGAATGACATTTGAATTTTCTGACTGAAAATCATTTTTTGATTTCAGAAAAAAGGGAAATGGTTTGCAAACTACTTTGTTCCATATTTACTTCCTAAAACATTCGTACAAAGGCAGCATTTCAATTGACTGGAGCTTCTGAAAACATAGGTGTGTGTGATAAATGGTAAATGAACTGGTTCTTATATAGTGCTTTTCTACTCTGAGCACTCAAAACACTTTACACAACTTGCCTCATTCACACCAGCACTTCTTTCTACACTGTTTCTAAGTGCTTTCTGTCTAACATTCACACGGATACTCTGATGGATGCATCGGAGAGCAATATGGGGTATCTCGCCCAAGGATACTTGGCATGCAGACTGGAGCAGACTGGGATCGAACCAACCTTCCGGTTAGTAGGTGACCTGCTCTACAACCTGAACTACAGCCATCCCACAACCCACGTCTTTAGTGATGATTATACAGCCAATACATATAGCAGGATATGAAACGTAAAGACCTATACTTTCTGCTCTACTTCAGTCATATGCTGGAAAAAGCTTTTAAATACAGATTAAAGCAAATGCAAAAGCATTCAACTAAAGTGATCCAAGAGCTTCCAAGGACAAGAAATAGAGTGTTAATTGGCCAAGTCAGTCACATGTCTGACCAATACGCTTAATAAAAACAAAAGTGAAGGTAAAAAGACCCACAAACAGCAGCTGAAGCTGCTGCAGTGAAAGCCTAGCAGAGAATGACAAGAGAGAAAATAAATACCAGTTTTTGGTAATCTCTATGGATTTCAGACTTTACGGAGGGTTTCTTTTTGGGAAATCGCTTAAGCAGTTTTAACCAACCCAAACAAAAACTCACTAACACCAAAATAAGAATTGAGAATAAATAGGCATGTAAAGCTTAACCTGCACTGTTTAGACAGGACCTGAATGCTCCAGCATATAGCTCCATTATTGTCCGGAATGATCCTCTACCTTTGCATTAGTAAAAGGTAGTAGCAGTATTTTATCCATTTCAAAGTTTTGAGCTTGATTGTAGTATCAGAGTCTGGCTGTCTAGCACGTTGCATTAGCATTTCCCGGAAATCCCCCAGAGATAAGAGAAAAAAATATGGATGCTGGCCAGCGGTACTCCTCAGCCTCCTAGTAGATGCACCTATGGTATCAATTTCAAAATCCTACATCGCCTTGTTAGCAATCACAAGATTTTTAGAAAACTTGAATTCTAACCTTGACCTTGAGGTCGAGGTCACTAAGATTTGAACTCCTCCATGATTTTTAGTAGATGCATCTATGGCATCAATTTCAAAACCCTAGGTGACTTCCTTCTTGAGTTATCGCATTCACAAATTTGCATGTCCATGTTGCCAGGCCACCCCACAGGGTGACAATACCACATGAGCTTTTTACAGCTGAAGGGTAAAAACATTTGTTGCTTATGCTACTAAGGATTATACCCTCTTATGTCACTCTTCACTGTTTTACAGTTAGTGGTAAAATTTCAGAACTCTAATATCATGGAACTTTAGTTCAGCAGCCTCAGTTAATCAGCAAGAAGTACACGATTTCAAATGGACTAAAACAAACTCATTGACAAACTTGAAAGTGTCTTCTCTAACCCTAACTGGAAGACAATGGAAGCTGTCATTTGAATCCTACCTTTAGACTCCTAAAACTGAAATTGAAAAATATGATGGTGAAGGTCAGGAGGTTTCCAAGGAGCAGGAGGATGTTTTTGGCAAACAACAATCAAGTTTTTAAGTCATCAAGGTTTGGGACTCTTAGATACTGGCAGCTGTCTGAATCATGGGGGTAACTTTAGCTACATTTTTACATGACACAATAATGGAAGACACCACCTTCCTCTTGATGTTTTCCAACAGATCATCCTGTCCCTGTCTGAAGTAGGGGTGCTGAAATTCCACTGGACCGTCTCTCTCCTGTTTCACAATGCCTGTATCAATGTGCATCACCTTACGGAATCCATCTACACACAGACACAAATAAAAGGGAAGAAAAACAAACAATCAACAGACCCTGGATTTCAAGTATATATACAGTATACTGACACTTGTATAGTCATATGATCAAAAACTAAAAATTATACCATAGATTTCAATGTTTTATGTTATCCCCCCAAGACCATAGTTTGTAGTCACGTGACTGACTCGACACCTGGCGGGAGCTCCACTGGGACCACAAATAGTGGACGGTTGGCAGTACTGCAGGACAAAGTGGGTTTTTCAAGACTACTTGAATCATCTATCCATGAAGTAAAAATGCAGATATGAAGAGAAACTACCAATCCCGGCCCCCTAGATGGGTGTTAACACCACACATAAACTTAGGAAGCTTTTTACTAGTAGCCTGTCACAAGCCATTTCTTTAATTATCCTATTATTCTAAGGTCTTTACCTTACAGTATAAAAACAAAAGCAAGTGCTGCTGTGATTTGGGACTATAGAAATAAAATAAAATTTTATTGAATTTACTAAAAATGCCAAAGATAACAGTCTGAAAGACAAAACAATATTTTTGCAATATGAAGGTGATTCTCAAAGAGCTATGAGCTGAAAAGTTGGCAGGATCAGGTGCAGAATTTCTTTTAAAAATTAAAAAAACTAAATTTGAGAAAACTGGACAAGTGACCCAAGGGCACTCAGTGGTCGCTTGGAGGAAGAGGCGGGGCCTTCACAGGAGACCCCGCCCAGTTTCAATAATTCACTCCATGGAAGATACGCTCAGCTTTTGACCAAGTGATGAAAACTGATGGTCAAATGGTGCGCCCTGATGGAACACTGGCATTTGTACATTTTGTAATGACTAGGGACAGATTATATCGAGTGAGTCATGACACTCGCAAGCAGAAGAACACAACCAATTGTTGGTACTAAAAAGCAGCTGGGAAATGATTTTCCATGCGGCACATTACAACCCAATGGCTGGACCACCTAATGTGCGTAGTTGTCATTATGGCAACACGGCCAAGCGTCCCTTGACGTTATTAGTATGCAACACAAACGCTACAACAAAGGTGGACGTCGAGGCGAAGAGTTACCTGCTGCTCGTTCTATGGCTTTTCGTCAGACTCGGCAACCACAGCGTTGTTTTTTGCAGCCATTTCCTTTGTTGCTGGGTTTCAAAAATGGCGGCTTTGATTTTTGGGAACAAGACTCTCTCATGACTCAGCGAGTGACGCCACTGACTAGCCAGTGGGTGGCATGCAGTCTGTTGACGCCACATTTCAGTACCTTCTCAGATCGCTTTGGAGGTACTATTTTAGTACCTGGTATCAGGTAGTATGGCCTAACCCTGAATACCCTGAATACAATGGCAAGAGTACAGTCGATCAGAGTATGTACTAATGGAAAAGGGGCCAAAGAACACCATTTTGAAACATGCCCTGCTTTAACGGTGCGTTCACTGCCCTACAGGTTACCTGAACATAAAAGACAAAACTGTTCAGAAAGAATTGGCGGAAATACTGAAAATGGGAGTCATAGAACTGTCACACAGTGCCTGCTGTGGCCCCGTAGTTCTTGTAAGGAAAAAAGATGGGTCTATATGGTTCTGTGTAGACTACCTCAAGGTGAACGAGGTGTTCAATGCTCATCTCAAAGAGTTGGGGCTATTTATGCTTATTTAATCACTGTCCAATTTTCCTACTCATCGACTAAT
The DNA here is from genome assembly GCA_015106755.1 of Etia nguti. Lineage (NCBI taxonomy): Eukaryota > Metazoa > Chordata > Actinopteri > Cichliformes > Cichlidae > Etia > Etia nguti. The sequence continues at coordinate 4,034 of VUQG01022516.1, read as the reverse complement.
ATGAGCGTAAACAGAGTTACATTTCCCCTCACTTATCTTAAATGCTTTCTACTTTCACCCATCAGTAACTTGAATGTTATTTTATGGTTTATGTGCAATGTTAACTTCTATAAAAACAATCCAAACATCCCAGGGTAGTTTAATATTACTTTATTATAATGTTGAAAACTTTAAGGAACAATATATATTTGCCCATGTTTGTCCAGGAAAGACTGCTGAACTATGTGTCTCCTACATTATTAATTATAGTCTAAATATTCTAGAAGTACATAAAGCACATTCTTTTTGTTAACTACAGACCACTACCTAGCCAGTGACTGAGCACGGCACTGAATAGATTGTCTCCTAAGAAGCAGGTAATACTTGCAGTATGCCATGTGGTTACTATACTATCCAGCAGTCTCTAAAATTATCCCAAGTGATAAGGAAACGAGACTAGGAGTGAAATAATACATCATATTGATTGCTTTTGCAATAAGATCATGGATAAGATGAAGCAAAATACAGGTATTTTTATTTTTTAAAAATGCAACTGCTCTAAACACACTACCCTATCAGTTTCACTTACTTAACACTTCATTAACCTTTATAAGGGGGTACCTACAAAAAAAGGAGGACAAAGGGAATGCCGTCATAAAGCTATTGTTATATGTCACAGAACAACAGTTTCAGGGACAACTTCACCAACAAGGTGCATGGAGTATCACTCTACACTTGTAGTGAAGCTAACAGCTTTATTATGACCAGCATGTTTTGGCATGTGACTCTGATAAATGCCACAGGACATGAATTGACATACCGCAGCCTACTCCATGGTTCCCACCTCTAAATCTGACTATAATAACTTAAAATGTGAAAAAACAAAGGCATATAACAAACAACTGTGAAAGTAATCTACAAATTAGTTGTAATCAATGACGGTCTTGATTTTGTGCATGCTTGTTTGCTAGGTGGTCCAGTGGATGGGTATTTAAACAATAACCTGATTCTGATCTTTGCACTGAAATGAATGAAGTGAACTGACATGTGTGTTACTACTTACCAAGCACCTGCGTAGCTGCTGTCTAATACACAAAAAGCCAAATTCAAACAAACTTTTTCAGCAGAAAAAAGGACACTTTTCAGTGGCAGAATGCGTTTCCTTTGACAGCTACAGACTAAGATGAGGTAATGAAAGCAGTCTTACACATGTTGAGCTGCCTGATGAAACTGGCCATGTTATTGTGCTTGAAAAACTTGGGGAGGATCTCTTTGGCGAAGCGCTGCTCGTCCAAAACTAGAAAGCTGTTGCCCTCCTGGAAACAAGCAACACTGTGATAGTGAGAACGCATCTTCAAGGAAAACTGGAACTATTTTAGCGTGTACCTAATTACACACACACACAATTATTAGCCTTTAGAGGCCAAAATTTGAAACTAATCCTCGCATCAAGGGACTGGTTCTGTATACGTAGGCTAGCTAAGCAGCAGGCACGCAGCAAACGAAAATTACTGGCTAGCTAATAGTTTGTTTTTAGCTTTGCACAATGCAATTTGTCGAATACATGTAATAAAAATCAAGGCCGATCACCTCCTATTGTTAATCTTGATTACCGATTTTTAAATTAAGGTTATTCTCGCTAGCTAAATGTTTCATTTGCGTTGGAATTTAAAACTAGCATGCTAGCGGTACGCAGCTTTAACTTTACCTGACTCCAGCAAATAAATTCATTGGTGTCTGTGTCCTCGACCAACGTCCACAATTTAGTGAGGAAAGCTGGGACATTCGAGTTGTGTTTCATCTTGCCAATTTAACAACAAGTACACTTCGAAATTTAAAAACGGTAATATACAGTTTGTTTTGTAGCCTATAAAAACGCTGGTCAAGTCTTGCTTTAAGGAAAATGCCAATGGCGTACAACTTCCGGTTCTAGTAAGCAGGAGCTGATTGGTCAAAAACGATTTTACGTAAGACTTCTCACGTGGAGTTTCATGCAAACAAAAGAGAGGCTTTGCACATCGGCCTCTGTGAATTCCCTCGTTTACTTTTTTTAGGGGGCGTTCCAGACTGAACTCGGAAATCTCGATTGGTCCCGCAAATGTGTCCGTCCGCGTACACGTTTCCGGTGGGACGGGGAGGGTGCGGGGATCACCCACCCCGGTGCTCCCGTGCAATCCAGCGGCGGAGCCAGGAAATTCTCAGTGGGGTGGCCAGGATGGATCGCTGGCATACATGTTTCACAAAAAGTACAGGGTTATTTAAACGCCTACACCACACACCAATGCAATATTTGGAATGCAGGTAGTGGTAAAAAAGATAAAATAACTGTTGTACTTATATCGTGCAGATAAAGTAACAAAGAACCATACACTATACAAACGTAGCACAATTTACAGACAGTTGTAGTGTGTGTGTCACTACTGTGCTGAAAGGAGATTTTCTTAAAGAGCAATCAAAAGTTGTTCATTCAAAAAAAAAAGTATCAGCACCAGAATGTACCTGAGGATAAATATCAGTATTTGTTTAAGTGTCATGAAACATGGCGTATTTTGATTAATAGTACTGCTGTGTTTGTTGCATATTATTGGTGTAGATGTTTGTATGGCGACCTGTCCAGGGTGAACCCGACCTCTCGCCTTATGACAGCTGGGGTAGGCTCCAGCTGGGACCCTGAATTGGATAAGTGGAAGAGAATGGCTGCATGGAAGTTTATATACTTATTTATTTTGAGGTAACATCATTACATCATATTTTATAAGGACACTATGTGTGTGTATCATCTTTGCCCTGTTTGTTCCTGTTTTTTGGAGAGGGAGGGGCCAGATCAGGAATTTTACGCATTTATTTTGGGATTGTCTTGGTTACTTAATTTCTGGAAAGATGTTCAAAACGAGATTAAATAGATGATGGGAACTGATGGTTACTTTATACATTGGGCATATGAACAGACAATATAATAAAAAAGAAATTGGTATATCTATTAAGAATTATGAAATGTATTGCAAAGAAAACAATAACAGTATCATGGTTGAAATCAGACTCTCCCAGTATAAAGGAATGTAAAACTGGCTCAAGACTGTCTTTGTTATGGAACATAATTACTGCAAGACTACAGTTAAAAACAGACAGATTTACAGATGAATGGTCATCAGTGATAAAAAACTATATAAGAATTGTAGATGCCTCTTGTAGTTCTTTGTTTGTAATTTCTTTATAGTTTGCTTTTTGTTTGTTTCTATTTTTTTTCCTTTCCCCTCCTCCACTGGTGATGGTACCTATACAAACGAGGAGAATCAATAACTTATGTTATATAAATTGATATAATATAGAAGGCTTGGTTTTCTAACCAAGAAATTGAGTTGAGAAGTGCTTTAAGGGTTGTATATGTTTATTTTCATGTTTTGCACTTTCTTTATGTTTGGTGATGTATGTGGATGAATAAAAGTAAGTTAGTTAAAATAAATTCTGCCCTGTATCGTCTACTCTTCATTTATCAGAAAAATGCAACTGAGCACACCTTGTCTTCTTACCCATATAAGTAAGCTTTCAGACAAATGTAGTGGAGCCGATATATTAAAATAACAACATTTGTCTCTTTTACCTACAATACATTCATACATGCTGTGTATGGACATATTTATCTTTGAGATGAAGTTGTGTCACGTCTTATTCAAGTAATGTTTTCATGTCTGTGTTTCTCGTGGTTTCCTTGTCAAGTCCTGCCTGTCTTGTGTTTCCTGTTCTACAGGGTGGGCCATTTATATGGATACACTGTAATAACATGGGAATGGTTGGTGATATTAAAGTCCTGTTTGTGGCACATTAGTATATGTGAGGGGGCAAACTCCTCAAGATGGGTGGTGACCATGGTGGGCATTTAGAAGTCGGCCATCTTGGATACAACTTTTGTTTTTTCAATAGGAAGAGGGCCATGTGACACATCAAACTCTTTGGTAATGTCACAAGAAAAACAATGGTGTGCTTGGTTTCAACGTAACTTTATTCTTTCATGAGTTATTTACAAGTTTCTGACCACTTATAAAATGTGTTCAGTG
>VUQG01022515.1:0-17638 GCA_015106755.1 Etia nguti | reverse complement strand
GAGTTATTTGGGCATAACAAGGGGCGTTATGCATGGAGGAAAAAGAACACAGCATTCCAAGAAAAACACCTGCTACCTACAGTAAAATATGGTGGTGGTTCCATCATGCTGTGGGGCTGTGTGGCCAGTGCAGGGACTGGGAATCTTGTCAAAGTTGAGGGACACATGGATTCCACTCAGTATCAGCAGATTCTGGAGACCAATGTCCAGGAATCAGTGACAAAGCTGAAGCTGCGCCGGGGCTGGATCTTTCAACAAGACAACGACCCGAAACACTGCTCAAAATCCACTAAGGCATTCATGCAGAGGAACAAGTACAACGTTCTGGAATGGCCATCTCAGTCCCCAGACCTGAATATTATTGAAAACCTGTGGTGTGAGTTAAAGAGAGCCGTCCATGCTCGGAAGCCATCAAACCTGAATGAACTAGAGATGTTTTGTAAAGAGGAATGGTCCAAAATACCTTCAACCACAATCCAGACTCTCATTGGAAGCTACAGGAAGCGTTTAGAGGCTGTTATTTCTGCAAAAGGAGGATCTACTAAATATTGATGTAATTTTTCTGTTGGGGTGCCCAAATTTATGCACCTGCCTAATTTAGTTTAAGTAACTATTGCACACTTTCTGTAAATCCTATAAACTTCATTTCACTTCTCAAATATCATTGTGTTCATCTACTATATGATATATTTACATGAAATTGCTGATGCAAACAACCAATGATTTATAAAGGAAAATATTGAAAATAATCAGGGGTGCCCAAACTTTTGCATCCCACTGTAAATAGACACTATGTTTATTTATTATTGGATTATATTAAATATTGAAATGTCCTATTTCTTTCAGAAATCCTCTTGAATCTTACATGCCACCAAAGCAACTGGAATTATCACTATTTGCAGAGTAAATTTTAAAATTACCTGATGCAGAGAATCTGTAGACCTACATACAATCATAGTAAGAAGTAAGTACCCCCTGTCAATATTAAGGTTGTCTGGCTTATAGCAGGTCTTAAAATGAGGAAACTATCATCTCAGGTGAACAACAAAACATGACATATTACACTATGTCAGCACATATTTATTTAACATAATTAATTGAAAATGCAGAAGCCCTGTGTGAAGTATACCATTAATGCTTAATCTTGGAATTAAGACATTAACTAGCAGCAAGGTGCCATTAATCAAACACACTTAATGAACTGAGCCTTGGTAAGGCAACCACCTCCATTAAAGCACAAGTTTTGGCAGTTTGCAGGTTTGGAATATTCAGGTGTGCGTTAACACAATATCAGTGAGAAAAGACATCACCAAGATCTTAGCTTTTAGCTTTGCAAAGCTACGTCTGGACAATTCCCAAGACTTCTGCAACAGTGTCCTTTGGACAGATCAGACCAACATATGAGTTTGGCTATAATGTACAGTACGGATATATACCTCATAATAACTGTGACCATTGGTAGAGGGGTAAGGATTTGAGTTTTGCAGCCACAGGACCTGAGCGCCTTCTCTGTATCCCTGTATATGAGTCAGATGCGAGATCATCTGTCAGACAGCTAAAGCTTTGCTGAATTTGGGTCATCGCAGATTGTAGATATTTTTTTATTATGTCTTTATTTTCTTATAATTGACAAGACAAATAGTGTATTTAGTTCTTTTTTTTGTTAACATGAGGGTAAAATGTCCAAAATAAAGAATTAATTGCTTTTTTATTGTTTATAATAAAAACAATAATAACAGTAAAAACAACAATAATATAACTATTCCACCATTATTCTACCTTTATCTGTATGTATCAGTTTATCTGTACATTTGCCCGTAGGACATCTGTATATTTGTTCTCTACTTAACTTATCTGTATATAATCTGCTCTTATTGCACTTCTCATTGGATGCAAGCTGTATTTCGTTACCCTGTATTTATACATGTGTAATGACAATAAAGTTGAATCCTAATCCTAAATTGCATGCATGCACTGAATATAATCCACTCTCTTTCATGTGAAATGGCTTAAATAAATTAGATATGGACAAATTGCAGAATTCTGCAACAGCAAACCTAGTAGTAGTAGTAGTAGTAGTAGTAGAGGTGCCAGAAACGACTTAAAGCATACAAGTAAAGAAATTTCAGCCCAACCAGAGTCTGAACCTAAATCTAAGAAGGAGAGAAAGAAAGCTTGTAGGATCAGTACCAAGAAGTTTTGATCATGTATTGTTTCCATAGGTGTTTTAAACACGTACTAAGTGAAGGCAAAACAGTACACTGACTATTTCAATCTTTCATTTGTATTATTTTTTTATCCCAAAACTTGGCATGTTCTGTGAGGACTGAAAAGTGCATTTTTGATATGTTCAACACAAAAGGTGGAAATTTGGAAAGCGTCTGAAAAGCTCTGGAGGTTCCTATGGGCTGGGTGTGCTTTGAGGCCCACAGGTGTGCAACCATCTGGGGCTTAACCGTTGAACCAGTGTCCCTTGAAAGACAGTCACCACTCTGCCAGCCAAACCAAAAACTGACTTTGATGCAACCTCCCATTGACTATCATAGTTTGTCTGTAGTCGCAATTAAATTGTGTGTGTGTGTGTGTGTGTGTGTGTGCGCGTGCGCGCGTGTGTGTGTGTGTGTGTGTGTGTGTGTGTGTGTGTGAGAGAGAGAGAGAAAGAGAAAGAGAAGGAGGGAGAGAGACTATTTATGCAAATCTAAGGAGAAGTAAAGATGAGTCATGTTTGAACATGTGTGTATTTGCATGTGATGTGTGGTTCTGTGTAAATCTCCATGTCTATGTTTACATGTTTGTTTATCATAAAGTGTTGTGGCAGTTGTAGAGAAACATGTACGTAGTTCCCCTGTTTCAAGCCACACATTTCACATTTAACTAGAACACCACATGGTCAGTTGCTAACCTCATTATATGTATTAAAGTATTTTTTAGGTTACAGTAATTCTTATACTCTTTACATTTGGATACAGTACAGCTGTAAAATAATGGCAGCAGTAGAATCATGTCCTATTTCTACGTTGCCATGTCAGTTCTTGTCATGTTTTATGTAGAATTTAATGCTGGTTTTGAAAGCATGCAGCATTTGTGCAAAATAGCGTCATATGTTACAAGTAATACGCAAACTGACTGTCACCACAGTACTTATAACGTAAAAGTTGGGGCATGGCGTGTGTAAGAATCAACAAAGCAGCCGTTGTCAAGCTGCAAAACGGCAGGATGGAAACATTGTGACGCAGAGAAGAGTGCATGCACGTCCTGTTCTTGGTATTCATTTTTGTGAGGATTTCTAGGAATGTCAGGCGACTGGTGTTTTGGTTTGGTTTTTCTATTTCCTGTTCTTTTTTTTTGGTATAGACACGGCATATATACAACTTTTATTGGCATTAATATTAATAGGGTCAATGAGAGAGCTTGAGAGGTTGCTGGTTTAAATTCCAGTGTCGAAGCTCAGTTTTGTTTTGAGCAAGTGAAGAAGCCTTCAGTCAGTTACGCTTTTTAAAGTTGGGTTTAAGTGTTGTAAAAGCTCTTATCTGTGATCAGTAAATCACACTGCCTGTGCTTTGTATGTCAGTAAATTAAAACCCACCATTTTGCCTCTATGTGATCAGACTGACGCACCCAGTTCAGCACTGGTCCTCACCAGTAATCGGAACATTTCACCAGTTTGTGAATGTTAAAACAAAAAAAAACACACAGTCTCTGAAATGGAAAAAGTCAGTAACTAAATGATTTTTCTTCTGACAACTATGTTGCCACAGTGTAATAATTTAGTGTTACACACAGGGAAGATTATTGGATTGGTAGTTTGGTACCATTACCATTGGACCATTGGTACCATTGGACTGGGTTTGCCTCTTATCTGTATTTAAGTTTATTTAATTTAATAACTGTACAGTACTCTGTTTTTGGTAACCATTGTCCTTGATGTAAATATGTAAAAATTGTGTATGTTTCTGTTCTGTGCCCTGTTTGTTTGTATATGTGTCTTTCTGGCTGCTGTTACACCCAAATTTCCCCTTGTGGGACAATTAAAGGATTATTCTATTCTATTCTAGTTTTAGATAAACTCATAATTCTGCTTCATAATGACAGTGAGCAAAAGATCTCAAGTTGAGTCGCTGACAGAAAGTTTGAGTGTCAGGTCCAATCTCATGTACTTAAGTGTGCCCGCAGCATAGATGTATAGAAACAAGTACTATCTTCCTGCTCGAGGCCTATTATTTTTCTCACATTACTTGCTTTTTTGGGGGGGGATTCACAAAGCAAAAATAAAATTTTAAAGAGAAAAGTAAGCAGATGTGGGGAAAGTTTATTTTTTAGCATGCAGTCAATCTGGCATGGGAGCTTTTTCTTTCTATGAGGCGGATTTTCAGAGTTATATTTTAGGCTGTTTGCATTGAATACCAAATGTAGCATCAGTGATAAAATCCATCACTAGCATCACTCTTGGCAGTTAAGAGTCACTGCCAGGAAGGCTATCAGTGAAGAGATTATTTCATAAGAGACTATTTCATTAGAAACATTGCTACATATTGAAAGCACACAGAGCTGAGCGAAGGAAATGATTTGGAAATAGTGCATTCAAGTTTCCTGTTGGACACAAAATGTAGGATGTCTTTGTCCGCACATCAATCATGTGGTCATTCTACTGACGATGGGAAAATGGTACCGGTTGTTGCTGACTAAACAAGAACAATAGCAAAAAAATATGAATCTCGAAACCTGTGGTGCTTGGATTGAGGCAGCTTTGTTTCATGTTTCTGTAAATGTGTAGTGTCAGTTGAAGTTTGCTTTATGCAGTTGCTCAGTTTGAAATCCACAATAATTGGATCAATTTATTTGGGAATCTCCGACACAAAGAAGTATGGGATAAAAGACGGGTTAAAAAAATATATAATTTGGGTCCATCAACTATTATATCTCAAGAGCATGTGATTGCATCACCCCTATTCAAAGCAGTAGACCTGCTGGAAAAATCTAGAGACAAGAAATAGTAAATATGTTAGCAAATTATTGGTCTGTTTGCTAATTAATACAAAGGTCTGACTTTTTAAAGATGGCAACGCTTGAGGAAATACAAATTTCAAATAAACAAAAACTAATGTAGCCATCAGGCAGCGTGAGCACAAACGGTTCGTGCAGTATCACTGACTGAACCTTAAACTAGTTGGATGTTCAGTGAGTCTTGGCACAAGAGCAAACACTGTGAGACTCTTGAATCCTACCTTGTCAGTTTAGGGGCCTGGCCAAAACAGCCATTAACATCATTTATCTACACTGCAACGGGACCTCACGGGGAAGTAGAAAAAACATGTGCACTACGTTGGCTACTTCAAAAAGTCAGGAAATCATCTGGTCTATCTGCTATAAAGCTAGCTTAATTCATATAGTAACTAACATCAGACGCTTTGCAGTTGCTGACATCTGCGAGGATTAGAAAATCTTGTTAAAAGTAAGGGTTGCTTACTATGAGATGAATACCTGATGTAGGAGTCGAGAGAAAATGTGTGAACAAGAGATGTGCTGCATCAATTATTTGTTACTCTTGTTACCATAGTGACGCTTGATAGAAGTAGCAATGCATCATAATGACCTACTTGTGTTGTTGGCAGTGTGGTTAATGGCAGTGTTCACACTAGCTTGTATATGGCTGACTAGAAGTGAAGACACCTTAAAAAAAAACATTTGTCACTGTGAAGCAAATGTTGCTTCACTTTTAATGATACAGCTGCACCAATCAGATTGCTACTGAACAAATTCAGCCCAGTAAAATAAACATATGGCTTCACATCTTCATTAACTAATTAGCCTCCTACTTCCTCTTTTTCAAAGCTGACACTCGTGAGTTTTTGGATTTAACTGGAAGACAAATGAAAGGAAATTGGTTCAAAGTGGTGTGTGGTCGCCTTGTGACAGTTGCTATGATACTTATATATCAGTTTGCTGCTGCTGCAGAGGGGCCTGAGACAGAACCAGAGCCATCAGAGATTTCCATCAGAGGTCGACTCAGGTTTTCAGACCATCTGGCGCGAAAAGGCTGGGGCTGCACTCTTTACCTTGTGACTCTCTCTGTGCCGTGGCCGGCGACGTTTGACTTGTGCTTTCAAGGTCATGACCCTCGACTCATTTCCTTCCAGGCACCCATTCTGACAGCAGGGTTAAGTTTATATGATACCCCTGGATAAGTGCTACTTGAAAGTGCCAAGTTTCTGGAAGCAGCCCTCTTAGCTTTGATGCTCTGGTTTCTGTTGTGACCCCAGTCCGTCCATATTGGCCCTCAGTCCATCTGGACAGGCCCCACACATACATACACACACACACACATAAACGGACATACCATCCATTCATCATAGCATGGAGCTTCCCACCCCAATGGGACATTTCCCAAATTATTGTTTTTTTTTCCCTCATCATCTAATTCTGCTACAAGTCTAGTCTCTGCCATAGTAGATGTCCAGCATCAACTCTCATTATAATAATAATAATTTGTGTGTCTATTTAGATAATAGATGTCACTAATGTGGTGAATAACCGTTTCATTAATATGCAAAGCAGCATGTATTGCCCCCTATAAGTTTACTGAGTCTATAATTACCATTCCCAAATATTTGCGAGATTTTTGGCTCTGTGTGGTCGTTCACAAAGTAACTCTCCACCGAGAGCTGCCCTGGAATTTGTTGAATCTTTGAACCCTGTGTGCAGCCGGCTGGTTTCACAGGCCTGAGGAATCTCTCAGTGGCCTTTGGTGCCAGGAGGAGGGCATCAGGTGTCAGGCTCAGAGCCTCAGTCCTCCCTTCTCTGGCTGACCCCGGGATTTTCGAGGAATTTGGGAATTGTTGAAAATTAAGAAGAAAAGAGTGAAAGAATTTTTATGTTGATCCAATAAATACACACTATGTGTATATGGGTGTGTGTATGCATGTGTGCGTGTTTATGATGTTCTAAATGTGGGACAGAGATTGACACTCTCACTCGTAGCTGTCAGTTTCTGTACAATAGCGGCGCTGTATCTGGTATGTCTCGCTCTAGCTGTCCTTGATAGACTTGGCTCTCTGATAGAAGTCAGCTGTGACTGCAGCATCGCCCTCACAGGTGCATCCCATCCTCCATCAAGGACATACTGGATCATGAAGGAAACAGGGAGGCTGTGTGACCACTAGGACTTGCCTTGTGAATCTTTCAAAAAAAAAAAAAAAAAGTCATGAGGATAGAAACCCTCACTGCACTGTTTAATTTTTATCTTTGCAATAAACATATTTATTGGAGAAGTTCCTGTTTATTCTTTTTCTTCTGTAGAGAAAAAAACACATTTAGCTTGCCAAACCAAGACACACCTTGTTTTCTATGGTTCTTTTCTCTTTTTTATACTGTTCATTCGTGTAATGTGGTATCACTTGAACAAGCAGCGACTAAAAATGGAAAAGCCCCGTTTGGTTTTCATTTGAGATAAATACAAGATTTGGGTTTTGTCTTTGATCGTAGTTTGGGCTGTGGCCTAACAACAGTTTCTCAGAATTTTACGTTTACACTTTAAACTCAAACGGAGCTTCTTTTACCTCAGATTGGGGGTTTTGTGAGTCTGTGAGTCTCTGTATATGAATATGAATGTAGTACCTGGAGGGCAGCTCTTCTGCAGCCACTTTACTGTTACATGTTGTAGCCATTATTATTGTTAGAGCTTGGCACTTATAACAGATGTGGTACCCTGCCTTTGGTGCACCTTGACACCATCTTTGTTTTTAATCGAGTTAACTGCAAATTTGCGTAGGGCTCGGCAATAAGACCTCAAACCAACCTAATATTATTTGTTACTTTGATTATGATTAATGATTTGGAGTAATAATATTATTAATGGTTATTTATTTATTTGCTTACTTGTGTTCTTGCCCTCATAGTTCATTGGCATGGTTTGTACTCAGGTGTTACAGCTGGGATATTTTTTTGATAATGTGATTGTGAAACATGTCTTTCTACAGCGTTTACATTGGACTTCTTTTTGTTTGACGCTGACTTTACTAAAATGGGTCCACAACATTTTTCCTTGGTAGAAGCTGCTGGAGCTGTGCGGGTGACTTTGGCTTTTGAGTTTTCTTCCATGATCCTTCCACGTCACAGACTGGACAGGGTGGAGTCACATGACAACTAGTCAGGATCTTTTTAATGGGAGAAAAATATGAAACATGTTGTAGAAAGTATTAAGAGATTTACAGAATCTAAATAAAAACCACCAAACCCACAACATTATAAGGTTATGTTGATTATGTCAATTAGAGTTTCCAAATAAAATGGCAGTTTTGGTTAATTTTCAGTTAATTGCCCAGCTCTAACTTTGCAGTTGTTTTTTGATGAAAAGGAATTCAACTGAAATTCATAATTTATTGTGAGTCATCTAAAGTGCAGGGTCATGGCTTAGGAATGCTATCAGTGATAGCTATTTTTGCATGATAACTTAGAGGCAAAAAGGGGAGGAGTGGGAAAATGGGGACATGGTTTTACCTGTTCTAACGCAGCATCTTTAATGGAAGAATGAATATTGTTCAAACATGAATTCCAGCTTTATAATTACATGAATATGGCTGTTGGCCAAACCTTAACTAGATGCAAATTAAAGTAAAAAAAAATCCAGAGTTGTGTAGTCACAAATAATTCCACAGTTGTAAAAGAACCTGTGTAAATCTATGAAACAAGTAATAAAGAATTCCAGTGCACGGCTGGGGGCAGCAGGCACTTTTGGTAACAGTACAGATAAGTACTTGATGAATTCAGTCCTTAAAGTTCCTACACCAGACAAGCACACTCGTTTAACAATCATTTCCAGATTCTAGAGATATCAGATATCATCAGATCGCAAATAATCAGATTTAAAGATCATTTTGTGCTCAACCCTCTGCACTTTTCCTAAGAACTGTATGATTGTAATGACTGCTGTGACATTTTTGTTTTAGCTCATATTTAATTGGTTGTAATAGGGAAAAAAAAGCAAACTGTCACTAATTGTTTTTGTGCAATGTGACTTTATTTTTTTATTAGTGTATGCTCAGATATGGAACTTGGTTGGGCTGCTTGATTTTTTAAAAATATTTCAGTTTGATAATACTCTGAAATCTTTTGTTGTATCTGTCCAGAATGGTAGATTCTGATTCATTTTGATGGTTACAAAAGCCGGTGAAAATTTCAGGCTAATATCTTTAATACTCTTTTAAATATTCATGTTTAACCCTCGTCTCAAATTTCGATGTATCACTTTATCTCTCGGCCCTCGTGTAGGATTGTCATTGACAACAATGCTCAGAGTTATAGCTGTGTAGTGCACTGATGCATTACTCTATATGACACTATGAATTGTTGCATAGCTGATGGCAAAAGGTTTACATGCATTTTCCACAAGTGACAGAGAGCAAGGTCAGGAAGTATGAGTAATATATTTCACATAATATATGTGGTTCACAAGAACCATGACTTAAAGATTCAGTGGAACTGCAGTCTGTCCAAATTTAATTTAATGCAGCAATGACTTGCATCCTGTGTAATGTAGAAGAAGAGGCCAATTTGATATTCAGGTCGACTGTGCCCTTTTTACCTTCTGGGCCCCTGGACTGCCCCAGCTGCCCCTTTGGAAGTTATACCTTTGACTAAGATCTTAAAAATGTTGTTATATATTGCCAAAGCATCTGAATCAAATACATGCATAAAACATGTTGGGTGTTTTCACTGTCTCTCCTCTTCTTTTTAACTTTAGTTTCTCTTTGTTAAGTTGTCTTATCTCAGTGTTTGAACCTGAAGAGAAGGAAGGACACGGTAAACCTCGTTTGACTGATTACTTTTTTCTTCAGGTTAATGCACAGAGATAATGGGAATAGCATATGCTCACTAATCATTAATGACAAACTGGTCTGTTTGTGACATCATTTCACTTCCCACGCCACAGCTCACTTTTGTCCACCTGTATATGTGTCCCTGTTGTGGTTATTTTGTTTTTCACTTGTTACTTATTTATACACCGATTTAAAAGACCAACAGGCACACGGGAGAAATGAATGCAGTTTGATTTCAAAACAATAACTGATGACACTTCCCTTTATTCAACATCAATGCTGTTGATGATCACAACACGTAGTTTCACCGCTGAGATTGTGGAAAAGGTCACACCTCATCGCCTGAGGCAATTTCCCATCCACACCTATGTAGGTGTGTGTAACATTTTTGCCTCTGTCTGGTTTTCGGTCTCTACTCTCTCCTGTCCTTTAGCACAGGAACTGCAGTGCAGGAAATTAAGTGGATGCTAAACCGAGACATCGTGTTATTGTGCACCCTGAGTTTAAATTCCCTGGTTTTTGCAAGTTTCTCTGTTCCGCATTTTCAACATACCAAACTTTATGCTTGGGTAACAGTAAGATTGCCTTTGCTTACTTGAGAAATCTTTCTCCTGTCTGTGATAGTAGAAAAACAATACATTTATAACAAATATATAGTATGAATAATGCTGCTTTATTCATGAACGGAATCAGAAATATTTGAGACCTATATTAAAGGTGCCGAATGTTATTGAACAGTTTTCTGTTGACAGAGGTTTTTGTAAAGGATCACACAGATTTTGTCACAGATATGTTCCATTTAGCACCCTAAATCCCGCATCATACAATGTACACAACTCAATATAAAGTATTTTAATGTTTTAGCAGCAGAGGAAAGAACTTGACTAGGTTGCAGGGTCACGGGAAACACAGAGTTAGAAAATTCTAACTTTGTTATGTCTAAATTTGCTTCACTTCATCAAGGTTTACAAGATCTGGACTTTGACTGTGTATTCCAGCACCTTGACTCCTTTCTCTTTTTTTCCCATCCTTTGCGTTGTTAATTTGCTGGTGTGGTCAGTGTCCTGTTGCATGACCCAAAGCTGACCAAGCTTTAGCTGTGGGACAGATGGTCTCACATTTGGCTCTGGAATACTTTGGTATACAAGGGAGCTCATGGTCAACTCAGAGACTGCGAGCTGCCCAGGCCTTATGGCTGCAGAACAAACCGAAATCATTGCTCCTTCCCTCCTTGACAGTTGGCATGAGCTGTTTGAACTTATTATGACCGAACATCTCCACATTATTCCTATCTGTCCAAAGGAGGTGATTCCAGAAGTCCGTGCTCAGATCCAGCTTTGCAAACTGAAGCTATACTGCCATTTTTTAATTGATTTATTTTTAAGAGAGAAGAGGCTTTCTTCTTACAAACCACACTTGTTTAGTCTCCTTCTTTGTACTGCCATAAACTTTAACACTTAGCTCCTGGGTTTTTTGCAGTATCTCTGAGCTTTGCTGTGGACATCCACTCCTGGGAGGATTGGCAACTGTCTTGAATTCGTCCACTTGTGAATAATCTTTTTATTGAAGAAAGATGGACTTCAGATTGTTTGGAAATGCCTTATAAACCTTCCTAGATCGATGCGCAGCAACTGTTGGCTCTTTAAGGTCATCGATGATGTATTTCCTCGGTGTTACAAACCTGTAAAATGACAAAACATCTGCTTTTATAAAGTTGGTCACAATTGCTCACAATCTTCTTCTGGATCTTATTTATGCTGTATCTGTTTATTTGTTCCTGTCATCTCTACTTGCTGCTATAACAATGTGAGTTTCCCATCTCTGAGACTAATAACAGCTATCTTATCTATCACTATCACTTCAACTAGCTGCAGCTAGTGCTCCATGCTCACAGAAGGGAATGAACCAACCCAATATTGTATGCATTTTTCTTATTTGTATTTAAAACCACTTATTTGTTTATTTATTTGGTAGGCATGAACAAACTGAATTTTCTACTATTTATGGGCTACATCAATATCAATTAGACATATTGGGTTATAGTGTCAATAGTTTGTTCAGTCCTCTCAACACTAAATTATCCTGATGGGATTTTAAGTTGAGAGAAGGACGACAGAGGTTGGGGGCATCACCCTGGAACACGGGCTTTGAATGTCAAGACTGTCTGACTTGGTCAGAAGTTCAGCCCTTCCGCATTCTTGACTAAAGGATAAAGCAGCCCTAATCCCCTTTACCAGGTAGCTAGAGTTGGCAGCGGAGCCAGAAATTCCTGCAGCATACCGATTTGGGGAAGTTGCTATGGTTTGGATGGACAATTTCAACAACAATAGAGTTCTCTCATTCAAAAAAGAAAACAGGGTTTAACTTTTGTGAGAAAGTACTGCCACCGCAGAGGTAGGGACCATATGGAATGTAACATATTGAGAGGACTTTGAAGTCAGAGGCATGTATTGCAAAAGTTTGTTTCATTAATGATGAATAAATGTTCATCATCCTGAAGTAGGGTGAGGAACTCAGAAAGGGTGCCAGAGACGGACAAAGAAAGAAACGAGATGGAGATGATGAAGGTATTTAAGGAGACGTTTCTAATCTCGCGACAGGCCGTCATCTGAGCGTCCGACCAGGGTAGACTATAGTGACAGCAGGCCCTACTGGGGCTCACCTGGCTATCAGACTGAGCTGAGAGACCTGCCAGCCTTGCTTCTAAGAGTCCAGTATCAGGGAACAGGATCAGTTGGACAAGAATAACTTCAGAGACAGAAGGCAGCTCCTTTATCTGCCTCAATAATGCTGCCAAAGACTAGGGCGTCCACAGAGGTGGAGCAGCATTACTGACCTGTCCCGCTGCTCCTCTCGGGCCTGGTGGATTAGCTGTGAAAAGGCCCCTAGAGAAAAACTGTGGGTGAACTACACTGGCCTGTCTTTGTGCCGTCTGTCTGCTGGGCTGGGCAGCACTGACTTTAGCCCTCTGTCAGCTAAGACTGGTGAAACCGCTCAACAAAAGCCATTCATCTGTTGTACTGTACATGCCAAATGGCTGACATTCCTCTTCGGGAGTTGTTTTGTAAGCCGCATCTGTCTGTCGATCTGTGCAACTACAAGTCTGTTAAGAGAAGAATGGTTTCTGTGCAGCTGGGGTTTTCTGCATTAGATCTGATTAACCTTCTGTCTGCTCATTACTGACCAGACTGACCATTACTGAACTTTTTTTTCTTGGTCATTTAGTCACTAAGACACAATTTTATGCATCTGCTTGTACAAAAGCGCCACTATGTATGGTCGCATACGTATTCTTTGTCAGACAACAGTTTATTGTAATTTGGAGAATCAGGTTTATCAGCCGTTACATGTGACACTCTCTGTGACTTGTAAAATCTTTTATGGGTTAGACTTCATATCACTCGTGATTTAATCCTGCATCCTTTAATTAAATTCTTTGATTTAATTGTTGGATTATTCATTATTATATTATAGTGAACACAAAGAATTTGCAGATTTTCAACTGGAACATTAATAATTCAAGATTCAAGAAGTTTATTGTCATATACACCGAAAAACACAAGTGGTTACGCAGAGCAATGGAATTCTGACTTTGCAGATTCCCTTCACACAACTAAATAAACAACTAACTAAAATAAAGAATAGACTTCTTGATGCATGCTCAATCATCCAGGTAAACCCCAAAAGTTGATTCTGTTCATCTGGACGTGGCCTTTTCAATTTCTCCCACTGAAAACGCCACGTCCAGATGAACAGAATCAACTTTTGGGGAAAGAACAGACTTAAATCTGAGCGTAGAAAATAATAAATAACGTTAAACAAGTGCTTATGTAGCTTATGTGTGGGTGTAGTCTTTAAAGTGCAAGTGGTTGCAGCACTGTCACAGTGGTAATATGTGCAGAATATGCTATATTAATATTGTTTACATTGTATGAAGTTGTACTATATTGTATATAGGTGTACAAAATTAACCATATTAATATAGTTTAATCAGTTTTCTGTGATCATGACAGGTTTACTTTTCCTGGTAGGACTTTGAGAGAGCACCCAACTTCAGTTCCAGTTTTTTTCTGCAAAACACATGAAGGAGATGATAACTATAGCCATTTTCTGTTTTGTTTTCTACTTTACGGCATTGGATTAGAAATGTATCCCTGACTGTTAGGTTGACGTTTGTGCTTAACTTAGTTTAGGTGCATATTTTAACATTAAAAATATGCACCTAATATGTGAATTTTATGTATTTGTATCTGTTTTTTTAACTAACACTGACTGGAGAAACAGTTTCTTGTGTCTCTTGTCCACTGATGGCCGTCCTTTGCCTCGAGTAGTAAATTGTTTCTCATGTGAGAACGTGAGGAATCTCCGATTGCCGTATTCTTAATAAAACTGATGTATTAGTGCTTCCTACTTGGTGCATGTGTCTGTGTGTGGTTAGATAGCTTTGGGTCGAAACTGCAGTAATTTGTGGATTAAAAAACAGTGGATGTCATTTGTTATTCTGTAAGAGGACATTTATCGATCTGGACGTGTGCAAAATGTGATTACTTTATTCTACAGCCACAGATGAAATGCTTTCATACCATTCGTGAAAGTGTTTATTAAATGCTTTTTCCAAGATAATATCACTCAGAGCTCGAGCTCTCGTCACTGAGTTAATAGCCTTTAGTCAGTCAAAGCAACATTGACGCACACAGACACCGTCGGCCTTAATCCAGGTCCGAATCCTACTTCTGAAGATAAATCTGACATTTCAGACGGACACCACAAGGGCCTGATGTCACTTCAATGCACGTGATGCATTTATCACTGTGAATTCAAGCCTACATGAGGCGATCCGTTCCCACACAGTTAAAGAAACGTCGCCCAGAGGACAGATGCCCATTCCCAACCGGCTCACCGTTTCAGTGGCTGGAAATCCCCTCGCGCACAAAGAGGCCAGATATGATACCACAGCACTGCAGGCCAGGGAGGGACAGTATTGATACTGTAAGCACTTCTGTCTGAGAAAATCCTTAAGGGACTGCAACCAATTGTTGTTAATTGTATGGGGCCACATTCTATCCCAAGTGTCGCTGGTATGTGCTACTTGTTTTGAATAGGAGACAAGTATATTACTGGTGATCAGCACTTGTGTTTTGTTCTTGAAGCATTTTGGTTTTGTGGATTGCCCCATTTTCAGATGGGGTTTGATCGATGTCTGAAGCTGACGTGTACAATCGCATTGTTCGCATTGCATAAAGAACTGAGCTGTTGTGCACGCTCATACAAAGTTCATTATCATTTTAGCTGCAGGCATGTGTGCTTCCACATCTCTAAAGATGGAGCTGAGGAAATATATCGATACTTTTGACCTTTTCATTCAGAAAATTCTCCTCGGGAATAAAGTAGAGATTAGCAGCAGGGGATATTTATCTGTGATGACAGGACGTGTGGCACTCGGTCCTGGGGGTCTTCTAGGATCAGCGAGGTACCCGTCTTGTTAAGTCACTGTAATTTGTAATAGAAAGACAGAAAGAAACCAACACAGACCCATGATGACTTTGTGTTCCCCTGGGCAGTATAATGAAGCTCTCAGTAGGACAACGTGGTTTGAATGCACTTCAGACAGAAAGGGGAGAGATGTACAGCCCCATATGCATCTACTCACCACATCATATTTCCACAGCCATGAATGAGGCCCTCACACAGGCACCCCCACTGCTGCCAGGCAGTCAGAGCCAAAACCTTTCACAACACGTCTTCTACACAATGCAGAGAAAAACTCTTTCTTGGGTTTGCACCGAGCAGAACCCTCGGGGAGCATAGGGTCTGTCTTCATACTGCAGGAGCACGGCGAGCCTCGGAGTGAGAGAGAGCTTGAAAGAGAAAGAAAGACGGGTTGCTTTTCTCAGAAATCTGGCGAGCAACGTCGTATTACTCTCTGTCCTTCATGTGGTCTGAAGCTCTTTTTATATGATGTTTGCAAAATTTGTTTTACTTTTGTTTCCCGACCATGGTTTTGTTTTGATTTGATTTGATTATAGATGTGATGCTGATGGAGTTTAACTGTAATGAACAGTGCCTCTTAGTGTTGCGTTGTGTGAATGTGACGGATATCAGACTGTCAAACTGGCCAATGAGCAGATGTTTTGCATCATTTCTGCAACTGTAATTAAGTCTGTGGCTGAACGCCAGCAAGCTATACTGCTAATGGTAACAAATTACTGTTTCTCTAGACATCCACAGAACTCTTTCATTTTTGTATTTTTCATAACAAAAGAAAATCAAATCACAAATGCAAAATTATATTTAGCTTTCAAACATCTAATCAGTGATATTCACCCAAATTGTACATCAGCTTTTTTGCAAGATCTCGAGTAAGCGCGCACTCCCAAATGACCTTTTTGTTCTTTTTAACCCATCACTCAACAAATATTCAGAGAATGCAAATGTTTCTCAAGGTGTATATGATGATGACTCTTACAGAACTTCCTTTTACTTTGTTTACCCACCTCAAGACAAGGTTTTAGGGGATTTTCACTCTCTAAGCCTATTTTAGGCTTTCATTTGTGTTTTCTGTGGGTATGTACAGCCTGTTTTTGACAGCATGTGTGTCCATTGTTGTTCCTGCAACGTGAGGCACTGTTGTCTGTGGTCTAATTTGGTCAGAGTCGACTAATCTCAAAAGGTTTGCATGCCAGCTGCAGGATTAAGCAGAGGTCCATCGGTCTGTGTTTCATGTGCATCGTAGCCAGCCGTGAGTTGTACAGGAAGCTAACGTCAGTACAATAACCTGTCCTGTTCACACTCTTGCTTGACTGCAGGGTGCGACGATACCTCTGCCTCTATCGTCAACTGAATCTCGCTGTCTTTAAAGCTGTACTGAACCATACTCCTCTCCTTGCTGCAGGTGTTGAGATCTTATATCCCATCCATCCCCACCCCCAATTTTTCATCCCAGTTTAATTTAGCATTCCCCTTTTGATAAGGAATATTGCAAAGCTGGGACAGGCAGGAAGCCTGGAAAAAGCAAGGTACTATTTTGAACAGTCCTATTGTCCACAAACAGGGAACGGTTGGGCGGGGGGGTGGGGGGGGGGGGGGTGCATGCTCCTGCTCTCTATCTTCCTCCTTCCAGCTCTGATCATTCAGAGGGTCCTCTGTCCCCCCCGTTCAGCGTTGAGCTCATGGCAGTCACACTCTAAAACATGTGCAAAGGAAGGGGCAGGGTTGTGAGGTGGGGGGTCCGTTATGTAACAGTGCCTTCCCTAACAGGAGCTCTCGTCTCTTAAAGATGTAGTGTGGCAGAGGTGCGGCTGAATTTGAACATCAAAAAACTATTAAAAGAGACGAGGCAGAGATGATGTCAGGTTTTAGCTCCCGCCCAACCGCCTTCTCTCAAACGGGCAATCCCTTTTTGTTTTTAGGATATAACAATATAATGATGCCACATGCTAACAATAACTGCTTTTAGGAAAGGGTGGGATGACATGATGAGAGCAAGGGAATGTTGGCCTTGGACTTTTTTTTATAAATGGAGATGTAAATATGGAAAGATTTATGTGGAAAGAGAAGGGCCTGCTTGGAAAAAGTGTGCTTGGAAAATGATGTGTTGCCATATCTTTGCGTTGTCCCAACTACCCCTAAACTGTAAACAGACTTTTGAACATATGCGACAATAAGTAATTTTTATAAGGTTATGAAGTATGTTAGAGAAGTTTCCCAGGCAGACGAGTGAGTGTGTGAACTCAGTAACACCACCACAAGGCCACACAAGACATTTACCACACACACACACACACACACACACACACACACACACACACACACACACAAAAAAA